>PVJO010001855.1:103336-158809 GCA_004026905.1 Hystrix cristata
TTTTAGGACTTTTAATGTTTAGGATTATGCCACTTGGAAAGGAGGACATTCTTAATTCTTCCTTTCCAATTTGGATGCATGATGTTTCTTTTTCTCACTGCTCTGATCTGTATTTCCAGGACTATACAGAACAGAAGTGGCAAGAGTAAATATCTTTGCCTTGTTCCTGATCTTGGAATAAAAGATTTTGGTTTTTCATTGATTATGATATTAGATAAATGGCTTTTATTGTGTTGAAATAAGTTCCTTCTATGCCTACTTTGTTGAGAGTTTTTATCATGAATGGATGTTGAACTCTAATGCTTTTCAGACATATAGTTGGATGATCACATGGTTTATATTTTTCATTCCCTTAAGAAGGTTCATGGCATTCATTAGAGTATCTTGAACTGAACTTGCATTTGGGAGAAAAGTCCCATTTGATCATTGTGTATGGATTTTTTTAGACCCTGTTAAATCATTTTCCAATTATCTCATTGAAGATTTTTGCATCTATAAAAACCATAGATATGGCCCATAATTTTCTTTTCTTGTGATGTTTTTGTCTGTGATATTTTTGCCTGATATGAGTGCCTGGGTGATGCTAGTCTCGGAAAATGAGTTTGAGAATGTTCCTTCTTGTATTTGGGGGAAACAATTTAAGAATTGCTATTAATTTTTCTTAATTGTTTGGCAAAACTTAGCCCTGAAGTTATCTAGTCTTTGGATTTTTTTTTCTGGGGAGATTTTTGATTACTGATTCAATCTCTTTATTCACTTTTTTTTTTTGATCTTTTTAGGTTTTCTACTATCAGACTACATGTTTCTTGGAATTTAGCCACTTTTTGTGGTTAAAAAAAATTGTGGTATCTAATTTACTAACACATAGCAGTTCTTAATAGCCCCTTTACATTAATTTTTCCCCTGAGGTATTGATTAAGTGTCTCCTCTTTCATTCTGACTTTTTTGTTTTGTTTTATTTCAGACAGGCTCTCACTCTCATTATTTGCATTCTATGTCTTTCTTAGTCTAACAAAATTTGATTTTGTTAATCTGTTCAAAAGGCCAATTCTTAAAAAAAGACTAATTCTTAGTTTTGTTGATTTTTTCCTATTATTTTTCTATTCTCTGATTTATTTGTTTCTATCTTTATTATTTGTTTTCTTTTGGTATCTTTAGGTTTAGGTTTTTCTTTTTCTAGTTCTTTGAGATATTAGCATGTTTATAAAAATTTTTATTATTTTCAAATGTGGGCATTTATTGTTAAAACCTTCCTCTTAGTATTGCTTTTACTACATCCTATAAGTTTTGATATGTTATATTTTCTTTTTTGTTAATCTTGAGATATTTTTCAAATTCCATTTTGATATTTTGTCGACATAGCGATATTAAAGACTTCATTGTTAGTATCCATAACTTGTGAGTTTCCCTGTTTTTCTTCTGTTAATGATGTCTAATTACATTTATTTTGGTCAGAAAAGATCTTGGGTATGATTTTGATCTTCCTAAATTTCTTAAGACTTGTTTTGTAACGTAAAACCTGTCTATCCTAGATAATAGTTTATGTGTGTTTGAGAAGAATGTGTATTCTTCTGCTGTTGGGTGGAAAGTTCTGAACATGCCTATTAAATACGTACGGTGTCTATTGCCACTGATATCCAGTACATTTTCGTTGATTTTCTGTCTGAATCTTATGTCTATAAATGAAAGTGGATTATTGCAATCTCCTACTACTATTACATAGCTTTCAATTTCTTCTTTAATATTTGTCTATATTTGTTTTATATACTTTGGTGATCTGTAGTTGGGGCCATATATTTTTACAATTGTAGTATCTTCCTGTGTAATAGCAAGGGGGTAAATGCTTACTGTCGCCATGCATGGACTTATTTTAGGGCTCCATTCGCAGGCAAGGAGACAAGACACCACTCACAAAGATCAATAAAGTTATTTAATAACAATAAAGAAAGTAAGAGAAAAGGAGGAAACTCTAGGAAAATCATACCACCAATCCATCGTTTCTATCACTGGCAATCCACAGCACAGGAGTAGTTCAAGCAGAGATCTTAACTTTAGCTAAGAGAGGCGGCAACCACGTGGGACACGAGAAGAAAACAGCGGTTGTGGAGGCTCAAACAACACAGCCCCCATCCACGCACAGAGACATCCAGCAGCCTCAAAGACGCGAAAGACAAAAGAACAGAGAGAGACAGAGAGAGAGACAGACAGACAGAGACAGAGAGAGAGAGAGACACCTGGGTGCTGCGTCCACGTTTATCTATGTTCTGACATAGGAATGCCCCACTCCGGGAAATGGGCATGCACAACTTTACTTCAGGCCTTCACCCCGGGTCTGCCTAGGACCTAGGAGGTCGCCGGAGTGCCTATCAAAGTAAATTCTTTATTGATAGTAAGACTGTTCCTGCAGGGTTAGCCAGACCCTGGAAGAACAGGCACGCACTGGAAAGGTTAGACTTTCATCAGAACACAGGCACTGGAACCAACTCTCAATAACCATATAACGAATCTTACTTCCTGTTGAATTGATTCTTTCATCATTATGTAATGATCTATCTTGCCTCCCTTTTTTGCTTCCAATTTAAATTTTAATTTATCTAACATAAAGATAGTGACTCCTGCTTTTTTTTGGATTTCATATACGTGGAATATCTTATTCCATCTCTCCACTTTCAGCTAGGCTGTGTCATTAAATCTAAAATGATTTTCCTTTACTCTTTATATAGTTAGATATTGGTTTTTAACCCACTCAGCCATTCTGCATTCCTCTAATGCGAGTTTTGTCCATTTATATTTAAAGTAATTATTGAGAAAGATTTAATATTGACATTTTGTTCACTGTTTTCTGCTTCTCTTATAGTTCTACTGCATGTTCTGTCTTTCTGTCTTCCTTTGTGTTTGATTACTTTCTGCTTTTGTATTGATTAGCTCTGTTTCCTTTCTCTTAGGGGTAATTTCTATAGGGTTTTCTGGTGATTTTAGGCCTTATATCGAATATGTTGTAGTAATAACTATTTTATGCTTGTTTGTTTTGTTTTTTTTGTGGTGCTGGGGATCGAACTCAGGCCCTTGTGCTTACAAGGCAAGCACTCTAATCACTGAGCTAAATCCCCAGCCCGTACTATTTTATGCTGATAACAACTTCACTTGCATACAAAGACTTGACACCTTTACCTGTCCTCCCTATATATGTAGTTGATGTCACAATTTATATTGGTTAATATTTTATTTAAAAATGTAAAGTTATTTCATCTCATTTGTCTTTTTACTTTTATTCTAGAGTTTAAGTATATATTCCCATTCCTATTATAGTAACTGAGCCAATTAATCTTCATTCAATTTAAATAAGAGACTGCTGAGAGGTGATCGGAATTTGGGGACACGATGCTCACCAATGGATGAATCCCGATGTTTATGGTTAAATGTTTTGTTAGGAGGTGGGCCCCAGACGGAGAAGGTCTTCCCCTGGGGGATGTGCCATTGAAGGGTAATCTCCCCCTAGCAGCTACACCTGTGCTCTGCTTTCTACCTGCCAACAAGTGAGAATCTGTGTTCCACCATGCCCTTCTGCCTTGGAGCCGACTGAACATGCGCTGAAATTTCTGAAACCATGATCCAAACTGAACTTCTCCTCCTTTAAATTGTGGGTCTTGGCTGTCTTGTCCCAGCAATTGGAAAACTGACCAGTAAATACATACGACATTCTATTTGGGCTGTATATTTATCTTTTCCAGTGAGCTTCATTCTCTTACACTCTTGTTGCTATTTAGCATTTCTCATGAGGCTGGCTGTGATGAAGCCCATTAACTTTTGTCTCTCTGAGAAATGATCTGTCTCCATTTCTTTTTTTGAAGGACAGTTTTGCCAGACGCATGGCTTTTTCTTTTCAGCACTTGAGCATATCACTCCACTCCTATCTAGCCTATGAGGTTTCTGCTGTGGAATATACTGATAGCCTTAAGGAGACTCATGTAGACAGCAAGTCACTTTTCTTGAACTGCTTTCAAAATTCTCTTTTTCTTTCACTTTTGGCATTTTTTTAAGTAATGCATCTTATCATGAGTATTGAAATTCATCCTGCTTAGTATTCCTTGGATTTCTTGGGTCTGGATGCCTTTTTCTAGCCCAAAGTTTAGAAAGATTTTTAGCCAATATTTCTTTGGATATATTATTTTTCTCATTCTCTTCCCTCCTTATTTGATTTCTATAATATATATACTTATTGGCTTGATGGTGTCCCATAATTCTCTTAAACACTGTTATTCTTTTTTATTTTTTATCTTGTTGGTTGCTCTCATTTGATAATTTCTAATGACCTACATTTGTGTTTGTTGATACTTTCTTCTGTTTGATCTAGATTTGTTTTGAAATATTCTATTGAATTATTCAGTTCAGTTTTTTTATTCTTCAGGCCAATGACTTATGTTTGGTACTTTTTATATTCTCTATGTCTTTGTTGGAATTCTCACTTTTATTTATTCATCATTGTCCTTACTTAAGTGAGCATCTTTGTGATCATTATTTTGAATTATCTCTTGAGTGCATCTTATATCTCAATTTCATTAGAGTTCATTTCTAGAGGTTTATTCTGTTCTTTTATTTTTCTTTGGATTACTTTGACTGTGCATTTTTTATGCATTAGATGAAGTATTCACCTCTCCTGGTCTTTAGTACAGTGGCGTTATATAGGATCTGATCCTCACCAATCACACAGCCAAAGATTCTGAATACCTCTCAGACTTTAGCGCCTATCCAATTATTATCTTTCTTCTTGGCCTCCAAGAAATTAAAGTATACTTTTTCCTGTCAGTGCCCTGAAACAAGCAAGATAAGACTCAATTCTTCGATTAGTCATCAGTAAAGTTCAGGTGGTAGATGTGTGGTTCAAATTCTTCTCCCTTCAAGGAAAAACTGGAAGCTAGAATTAATTACATGATTTCTGTGTTGAGCTGGGGAGGTGAGCTGTGGCTACTACCTGTATGCTTCAAGTTGTTTCTCTGCTCTCTGCCACCCTCAGAATCCAGAGAATGTTTGACCCTATTCATCCCCAGATATAGCTAGGTTAGCAGCCAGTACTTCACATAGCAACAAGAAAAGTTGTGGAGCTGGGAGGCATAGTACAACCCCTTCTGAAGAAAAATTGTAGGCTTTTTTCTACTGGAGCAAACAGGGGAGTGGCTACAGAAAGTGTCCACATGTCCTTTGAAACTCCCACAAAGCTAGTAATTGCCTACTCCAGTAACTCCAAGACAAGGCTGAGTCAGAAACCAGATCTTCACATAGTCATGGGAAAAACATCAAGGTCTGAGGTGTTTTTCTAATCTTTGTAGGTTGCAGATGGGAGCTGGGTTTTTACAGCTGGAGTGAACCAGCAGAAGGAATCACAGGAAGGCCTACAGGGCCACTCAAATCTGCCACTTTGTTCTCTGTAGGCCAAATACTCTAGCCAATTTTAGTACCCAGCTCCTCGGACAGCAGCAGCAAAAGTTAAGAAACTATTTCTGTAGTGCGATTCCTTCTACAGAGATGAGAAGTTTTTCACTCTCTTGGAAGAGACATAAGGGAAATCTTTAGGAAGTCTAAATTTAGAGAATGTGGGTCATCACGGGTCCAGATATGGTATAGTTAGAGGTCAGGCTCTTAGGAACAGCCAAACAGCAACAACAAAAGCAATAAGAAAAAAAAAAAATCCTGAGGCGTTAAATGTGCGGTGTAATCACTTCAGGGAGAAGCTGGGAGCTGGGCTTTATTACCTGCATCGCCTCAGCACGAGCCAGGAGGGAGGCTACGATAAGTGTACCTGTGCTTGTGTATAACTGCTTCCTGTCTGGTCCTTGGGGATGTTTGACTATTAATTACTGTAATTTCTAGAGATAGCCAAGTTAAGTGTCAGTCTCTTGAGTAGCAGCTCTAAAAGTTGAGGCACGAGACATATGGTCCAACCTCCTTCCTCCTCAGGGAGAAGTTAGGAGGTGAGTGTTTATCCCACTTGCATGATGCTGTGGTGATGGGAGGTGGAGAGGGAATTTACTCAGCTTTTCCTGCCCGTTTCTAAGAGGGGTTTTCTCAGTTATGTAGTGTCTGTCAGCTGTTCTGAATTTCTCTCAGAAGGCTTGGTAGGTGTGTTGCTGCTTATTTAGTGCATCTGTAAGTGCAAAGAAAGTCCTGAGCCTCCTATTCCATCACCCTACTGATGCCTCCAATTCTTTCAGAGCTCTAGGAGGTAAATACTTTTTGAAATTAGTAAGGAATTTCCAAGGTAAATGATTAATTTAATAGCACAAAATGTCCCACTTGGTTTAGAAACAAGGTACAGAAACCATTGAATTCTCATCACACCACCATACACATACCCTAAATGAAGTAAATAAAATAAAAATTTAATAAGTAAATAAATAAAATAAATAACATAGAATTATGTCAAATAGACTGTCAAATTATGAAATAGATTTGTATTATGTCAAATAATTACAAATTATCTGGACTTGCAATTAGAGTAGTCCCTCCTCTTTTCAAGTGGGTTCATTTTCTGATTATGTGCATCCTAAAATTCACAAAATTCGCTCTGGCTCTGATGTGAGTTCCTTTTTCCACCAAAATTGTCCCTCACTCCTGTTACTTCAATAAATAATAGAAATATTGTTTCCATTATTTAAAAATTATTAGGGAATATTAGTCATTAATAAATAATAAAAATGTGACCACACAATTCAATTTTCATTATGATAAAATTTTCACACAAAATTATTTGTGTGTGTGTGTACTGACATTTTAAATTATTTTTTAAAAATAAAGACAAATGAGATTGAGTCATTTTGAGGCATTTTCTTACTTTCTTTTTGTTGTTCCTATAATGGCAAAAATGAGCACAGAAATGTTTATATCTGTTTTGTGAAGATAAACAGTCTACCATTGCTCAGTATCTGGGATATAAACCAATAATTGTTTCTTTTATCATTGGTTGATTTGGAGTTATAAATACAAAGTTTTTTTGTTGGTGAAATGTAGAACTGTATGTCTTGTGAAACTGACAGGAAATTAAATCTTAAATGAATAATCTGAGAATATGAGAATCTACTTTACGTTAAAGATTTTCATAATTGTAGCATCTATTTCTAGAAGATGAGAAGGAAATCTTTGTCACTTGCATTGCTTATTTGATGATCATGTCATTTTTATTTTGTCCCTTTCTCATGGGAGCACTCTTAACTTACAGACTTGGAAGAACAGAGGCTCTATTGATTGATTAGGAATTTGCCTACTGCTAAATCAAGGTATTTCATTTCATAATCTGAATACTCTGCTGTCTTCTGAATTGGTTTCAATTTCAATCAACATGTTGGTCATCAGTGACTCCAGGCTAACCTCACCCTGTCTACCAATCCCTGTGGAAGGGGACATTTCTTTCCCAATAATTCTTGGGAATTGTGTGTGTTATTGATGAACTTGGCCTGTGCTCTATAAGGGTCAATAACCATTCATTCTGTATTGGAAGTGTGTTACCTAGATTTAGGTTTAATCTCCATTTCTTTGAGGTGGCATGATGAAGCCAGTGCGATCCTGTCCACAAGAATTAATAAGTACAGAGTTCTCCATAGAAAATCAAGGTTTTAGTAGTATACAAAGGAAAAGAATGGATATTGGGTGAATTAAAAAATGTTTAATTATATGGGAGAAGGAATAATATTTGGAAAAAATAAGAGGGGAGGAAAGTAGTTATGCAGCATTTACTACATGCACACACTTGTTGACATCTCTCATGTGATACTCATGACGATTCCAAGAAATAAGTGCTTACATTGGGGAAAACTAAGAAAAGAGAAAAGATCTCTAGTATTACCTCAGAGAAAATTTGCTTGCAGGACTAGATTGTAAATACACATTTCAAGCTCTAGGATACTTTCACATACACTGAGAAAAATAAGTATAGTTCATCTGTGTAATTATAATTACCTTCCATGAAAATACCCTCAACAAACAGTCATAACAGTAAGGTGTATTCATAACATTTGGTATGAGTTGAGATGCTTTCTGTCTCAAATTTTCTAGCAAGTAACTTATCTTCTGATGGTGAGTAAAGAGTGGTCAGTTGGGTATCAAGGTGAGTGAGGAACTCCAGTGTGAGGTAAGTAAAGACTCTTACAGTTTTTTCAAACCGTTCTCTCAATTCATCCTCTCTTCTCCACATTTCAGTAGGATTACACACCACTAAATCCTGAACATTTTGATATCCTTTTGGAAACTCTGGGGGTTGGAGATTTAGCTCAGTGGTAGAGTGCTTGTCTTGCGAACACAAGGCCCTGAGTTTAATCCCTGGCACCATAAAAAACAAAAACAAAAACAAAAACAAACAGAAAATAAGTTAAAAAAAAAAAAAAGAAAACTTTGGCTTGTTCTTCAATGGATGTTTCATATTAGGCAGTTACATTTTGGCTTCATTTGCTCTCCTAGCTTTTTGCCAATCTTCCACCCATTCCCTTCCTCTGTATGCTGTTGACATGTTTCATCATGGTCCTCTTCTCTGTCACTCTTTCTTTGTAGACTTGCACCTCTACATTTATCACTGTTATTTTTTACTACTTGTATTTTCGAGAGATAACAGGTATTAAGATGAATATTCAATTTACCTCATTTGACTAGAGTCTCCTGTCTCTACGTTGTCTCTTTACCTGCTTAACAATTGATGATATTAAGCATGCGATTATAATTCTCAGTAGTAGTGTAATGTCTTAGCTCATAATGTCAGGAAATGCTTGTAGACATCTGCATATACTGTATGCATATAACTGTGTCCAAATCCTTCCAATTTTCATAAATTGGAACATACTCATTGCCCAAGTCCTACTCTTCATATTTATTTGATCACTCTGCTCCAACTCTAAACTATCAATATGTATAAAACAGGTTTAACGTTCTTATAACATTGTAGTTAGGATGGCAGAAGTAGTGCAACAAATCTTAAATTACATTTTAATCTGCAGTCACCTGTGTTTCAAGTGCTTCAAAAAGGTGATTGAGCCAAAATAAACTTCGCTGTATTTGGAATTTTGTGACCTACTAATGTAAAGTTAAACTTGCCATATCTACGTAGAATACACGTAGGTTATAACAAAAGTTTATAAAGCTTGGTATAAATCACCACTCAAATGAAAATGCTGTGCATGTGCCTACGAAGCTTTCCTATCTTAGGAGGAATATACATTTGGAAAGGAAGGAAAGACACTGAATCAGAACCAGAGAAAACATAGCTTGAAGCAGCCCATTTCTCTTCACTGTCAGTGAATTTTTGGCCATTGCTTTGCTTTGTTTTATAGCTTTCTTTGGCTCAGTAAAATATCTTGACATACTGGCTGAGACCTCTGGGTTGCTATCTATTTCATTTTTTTTTTTAGAATAAGTGAAATGCCATTTTTTCAGGCATTGAGGCATCATTGTTAAATTACACCATGGTATGGGCAGACAGCCATATAGGGAGCTCACTCCTACTTACTTGCTTGACTTCAGTTTATTTCTAGCTTAGTACAACAATGATCACTGTGATGTGACAGACTTGATAGTTATATAGATTCACACATGGACAATCTTCTTTATAAGATCTAATTTTACTCCATACTCTACAGGTCAACAGTTTTACAGAGAACTCAGATATCTTCTTTAAATAGAGAATATGCAATAATTTGCAACATAGGTTAATAACCTAGTTTATTGACTGGGGTATAGCCTCTGAATAACTGTCAATTACTGTACATTTTAAATGCCTGTTGTCAGTTCTTAGATTAGGGCCTTCATCCTGACTGCTCTACTGCCTATATGCCCTTGTTCCAGATCCTACAATGGACAGCTGCTCCCTTTGTTTATAGCATCAGTCTGAAGGTGACTTTCTCAGAGAATCACCACAGTTCACTTCCTCCAGAGTTTCTCTCTTTCACAAAATCAATTCTATTTTTTGTACTCATCAAGAATTGAAAACTTCTTGATTATTTTCTCATATAATAGAAAATGAAATTCTATTTTTGTCATTGTCTTTCCAGTGCCTAGAAGAGTGGAATATAGTAGGCATATGCACATCTCTATATTTTACAGATAAAAGGAGCTTGCCTGGTTTGTTCATTGTGGTCTCTTTAATCTACACATGGTGTTACATGCAGGCAGTATGTCCTCTGTATGTGCTGAATTAATAAATGACTTTCCTTTGCATCTTACTTCCTAACTGTATTGGAATTTTAAAGTTAAAATGCCCATTCTTGATATCTGGCCAAGACCAATAAAACATAACTTCATACACACATGTGTACACACAGGCACACACACACACACACAGAAATTATTTTTACAGTTTTTATTCATAACGATACATTGGATAAAACCTCAAATTCTGGTGAATAGATAAAGAAATGTGGTATATCCATTCGCCAGCATACTATTCAGCTATGAAAAGGAAAAAACTAGAAAACATACAACAATGTGGATGAATATTAAATAAATAATTCTAAGGGAAAGAAGCCAGATTCAAAACACTACATACTCTCTGGTGCCATTGATATAACATTTCAGAAAACATGCTATTATAGGGACAGAAAATAGATCCATTGTTGCTAGGATTGGCAGGAGTTTAGAACAGGGGAGGGATGAGGGAATTTTGTAGTCATTGAACTCTTCTGTGTAATGATTGTAGTGGTAGTTATGGGACTATATGTACTTGTCAAACTAATCCAACTGTACTCTGAAAAGAGTAAGTGTTAATTTACATGAATTTACCTCGATTGAAAAATTAGACAAGAAATTATAATTCATTATAGCTCAAAGAACTAATAGGCAGGTACATAGCTTCCTAACCATCTTGGACTTTTACCTTTGTTCTTGCCTGTTCAGTCTATTCTCAACACAAAAGACAGTAACATTAAGAAAACATTGTATTCCTCCAACGTCTCCCCACTGTCTTTCTTCTAGGGATCACGTGACTAATTCTCATCAAAGTAATTCTTATGGCCTGTGTCTAGATGTTCCCCCAAAGCCTCATGCAGTCATAGGTGGGGCTTTTCAGGGGTAGCTGGATCTAGGGTGTGTGCTGCTGGGATTAAGGATGCGCATGTGTGCTGCCCACCCTAAGGGTGGGTAGTCTGGATGAGAGACAGAAAAAGGGTCATCTCTTGTCACTTGTCTCTTGTTGTTCATTGTTGCTGCTGTTTGTCTTCTCCTCTGCAGTGCCCCTCCACTGCGCCACCCTACTTCAGAGCATGCTGATTATGGACTGAGACCTCTACAAACTATGAGCTAAATAAAGCTTTCCTCCTTTAACTTTGGGCTTTGGGTATTTTGTCTCAGCAATTAGAAAGGTAACTAAGACAGAATTTGGTACCAGAGAAGTAAGGTTGTTGCTGTGACATAGTATAACCTGGCTATGTGGTTCAGAAGCCTTTGGAGCTGGCTTGTGGGAAGAGTTGGGAAAGGTTCAGAGGTGCTGGCTGAAAGAGCAGTCCCGGAATGCATCAGGCTGTATTTGATGAGAGGTTCTGGCCAGGGCTCAGAAGACCAGACTGCTGAGAGGAAGGCTGCTGGTGAAGACCAGGCTCAGGAGGTTTCTGCCGGGAACAAGGACCGCATTGGCTGCTGAACTCCAGACCATGAGTGTTATGCACTGGCAGAAAGCTTGTCTGCATTGTGCTCATGTCCAGAAACTTTTTCTGACACTGAGATTAAGGGCAACAGACTAATTAATCTGGCAGAAGAAATTTCAAGACAGTCTAATGCATTTTTTTTGAGTGGAAGGGTGCTGGGAATAAAACTCAGGGCCTTGCCATTGCTAGGCAAGTGCTCTACCACTGAGCTAAATCCCCAACGCCAAGACAGTCTAATGTTGAGGTGAAAGCATGGCTACTGTTGGGGGGTTTTAGTCAGATCTATGTTGAGAATCTCAAGCAAAGAGCCCAGTAGAATAATTTAAAACACTTTGAATTTGACCAGAAAGGAAGCTCCAGTAAAGCTGTGGCCTGCAAAGAAGAGACTGAGAAGAAATTGGTCGCTGAAAAGACTAACAAGAAAAAGGCAAGTATTTCAGAACAGGACAACAGAAGAGACAGCCTGAGGACCTCACAAGAACCAAGCGGACTCTACCATTTGCAGCTTCAAAATTGCAAAAGTGAAAGACTTTGCTTTGAGAAGAGCGCCCCAGAGCATTTGGTCCAGAATGGTAGCAGCCTAGGGAAGTTGTTTCTCTGGAATTTGCTCATAGCCACTCGACCCCTACAGCCAAGAAAGAAGGAAACCTGGCTACTACTCCAGCTGGCAGCAGACCTTGGCATCATCCATGTGGTGCTGGTTTGGGGTGCACACAGAATGCAAGAGTTGTGGGGTCAGGAAGACTTCCACTCAGATTTCAGATGAAGGCTTGGGAGGCCAGGAAGTGTGCCTCTGAGAGAGCAGTGGGTGAAGCTGTGAGTGAAGTGAAGACCCCAGAAGTCTGGAGAAGCCAGAAACACGGATCATCGGGGGAAAACTGAGAGGAGAGAAACCAGCCTGAGAAGCTGTGAGAGCTACAACCACCAGCAGTGCACCCAAAGGGGTGGAGCCATCAAGCCCTTTGGAGTTTACGTCTTGCCACAGATTGCCTTGGATGCTGGATGCTGAACATGGAATTACAAGACTTAATGTTTGCCTTGTTGAGTTTTGGACTTGCTTTATTCTCATTCCTTTCTATTCCCTTCTCTGGACCTTTTGGAATGGAAATGTTTATTTCTGCCATTGAATGTTGGAAGTGTTTAACTTTCTTTTCACTTATATTGGGATTTCAGCTAAGAGTTTGCCTTCAATCTCAGAGGAGACTTTGGACTTGGACATTTCAGCAATGCAGAAACTGTTAGGACTTTGGCAACTCCTAGAGCTAGACGAAATGTCTTTTGTTTAAAGAAAGGTGCATGAGTCTTTAGGCCGCCGGGGCGGAATGCTATGGCTTATACCCAGATGTCTCCCCAAAGCCTCTTGCAGTCATAGGTGGAGCTTTTCAGAGGTGGCTGGATCTAGGGAGTATAATTCTGGGAACAAGAATGTGATGCCAGAATTAAGAGTGTGAGTGCTATGTACCCTAACGATGGGTAGCCTGGCTACAATAAAAAGTACAGGACTGGGGATTTAGCTAAATGGTTAGGGTGTTTGCCTTGCAAGCCTAAGGCCCTGAGTTTAATCCTCAGCACCAAAAACAAAAACAAAAAAACAGACAATATAAAAGGACAGAAAGAATCTGTCACTTGCCACTTGTTGCTTGTCATTTGCTTGCTGCTTGTTGCCTCCTGCCTGCCCTGCTTTGCCATGGACTACTTATCCTCTGTGATGCCCCTCTGTCATGCCATCCTGCCTTGGAGCCAGCCAACTATGGACAGAATTATAAACTGTGAATCAAATAAACCTTTGCTTCTTTAACTTTGGGTGATGGGTGTTTTGTCTCAGCAACGAGAAAAGTAACTAAGACAGTAATATCAAATCAAGATATTTTATTATTTTGTCTAGGCAGCTACAGTCAACTTGCCTTTTTTTCATCTCCCTTCTTGTGACATCCTGCCAAATTGATAATGAACATATGATGTCAAATTCTTGAAGCCATTTGTTGAAGTTGGCAGATTTACAGTAAGGAAAGCGCCTAGGTCCCTAAAGATTGTCTGTAGTTGTGAGTCCAATTCAATAGTCACTGTCGTATTTATAAGAAATTAACCTTGTGTAAAGCTACCATATCTTTGAAATATTAAGCAATTAGTGTTACTTAAGCAAAATAAGCTACTGTATATGCATTTAGAATCAAAACACACTTCTAACATGAAGTTTACCAGATTTGACTGTATTTGAGATGTTATGAAACTATTCTAGATTGTTACAGTGGGTATAGTAAACGCTAACACTGGAAAGGACAAAAGTAGGGAAGCATAATACATGGCATTATTAAGGAACTTAAAAATGAAATTGTGACTAGAGAGTAAAATCTTCGGAGGAAAGTGGCAACAGATATAGTTAAGAGTGAGAATGAGCCAAAGTCTTGAAGTGCCCTAAAAGTTACATAGGGTGCTTGAGTTTTATTTAAAGCTAAATTGAAACCAAGTTTGAAGCATTAAAACATAAAGTAATATGATTATGTTTCCTTTTTAGAGAGAAAGTTTGAGTTCAGTTATAAATAATAAATAATGAGTTAGGGTGGATATGAACCTGATATGGTATAATACTGAAGACTAAGGAATTAGACTAAGGAAAAGGAAGATGGAAATACCAACTGGGGAGATGCTAATGGGGATTTTAAGAAGTTGACAGATAGAGAAAAAGAATGTAATTGGCGTCATCACATTTAACTATTGTAATTAGTTGTAAGGTTGAGACGAGAGAGACAAGGATTACTGCTACTTTTCTAGTTTGGGCAAATTGTGCAAGTGCCGGAATTCTGCAGTCTGGTCCTTGGCTGTCATTCTGTTTCTCTACACATTTTCTCCATTAGCCTCACTGACTGTATCATTGACTGTAGTACCAGCCAAGATTACAACATCAGGTCTTCATTTGGGGCTGCTTACAGTATACCCTAGATGTTTTGCAGTCGCCATGCAGTGTATTGAAAACGGATCTAATCATTATTCTCTCCAAACCATATCACTTTTATCATTGTTAACTGCACAAATTGTTCATCTTTTTTAATTCTAAGCATCCTACCTTATACACAAAATTGCTTGGATCAGCAATCCTTACTCTAAATTCCCAACACTAGTTGGGAATTCCCAAGTTTTTGTCAAATATGTATTTGCTTTGACTATTGGAGGATGATTTACTTCCAATTAAACCTCACTACAGTCCATCCTCAAGATATTTCTGTAGTTATCATTTTAATGCTTCCTGAAATATATAGTACATAGAGTTTTAACTTTCTACAAGGCATTGGCAAAATCTTTGCATATATAATGTTTTGAGTTATTCAATAAATAATACACTCAGTGCCTTCTATATGCCAGGCATTACTTTAGAGATTAAGAACATATAACAAAATAAAATGTCTTGCTCCCATGAATTTTCTACTCCACGATGGAAACAACCCATAAACAAATAAGCAAAACACTTAATATGTCAGGCAGCGATAAGAATGTTAAAGAAAAACAAAGCAGGAAAGAAAGGAAAGAAATGCTTACTGTGTTTGTGATGGGAGAGAAATTACCATTTTAAATGAGGGAAGTCTTCACTGGGAAAATGACATTTGAGCAAAGAGCTGCAGGAGATGATAATGTGACTCATGTACATGTCTGCATAGTATTCCAGATGGAGGAAAGAACAAGTGCAGAGGAAGATAATATTAGAGGATTAACAAAGAAACTAGAATTAGCCAAGCGATCCCAGAATAAAAATGCTGAAGAAATGGCAGATGTCCAAATCATGTAGTAGTTGAAGGCAATTGATGAAATGTTTACCCTAAATGAGAAGGAACGTATTAGAAGGTTAGGTTGTAAAAATAATTTTAATAAGGTATATATTATGAACATAAATATATCTATTGAAAGTATACATTTTGGTTTGATGAATTTAAACAAACACCCACAACCAAAGCATACAGCATTTTTATTATCCCAGTCCACTTTGCAGTCAATCTGTTAGTTATTCTCCTAAGCAAAAATTAGTCTTTTCTTCTTCTGAATTCAGTAGATCAATATTCTAAAAATTTAAACAAATTAAACAATCTACTATATGTTCCTTTGTGGTTAGCTTCTTTTGTGCAGAATGTTTTTGATCTTCATTAAAATTTGTCACATTCTGAGGTTCTTCCTTTTCATGCTTGAATAATATTCTATTACATGAATAATTCACTTGATTTACTTACTAACTTGCTGATAGACATTTAGATTGTTCCCATTTTGGCAATTAGGAACAAAACTACAATGAACTTTTGTGTTCAATTCTCTGAACATAAATTTTTCTTTCTTTTGGGTAATTACTAGACTTATTGGCTTACATGGTGTATATACATTCAACTTTATAAGAAATTGACAGTGATAATATCTTAATGCTGTGTTTGGAAAAGCAGAAATTTTAAATTTTAATAAAGTCCAATATATCAAAATTTAAGTTATAATTTTGGTTGTCTAAGACAGAAAAGTTACAAAGATTTTCTTCCATATTTTTTATTAGAAGTCCTAGCATTTTATTATTTCTATTTAAGTCTAAAATGTATTTTGCATTCAATTTTATAGACAGTGTGAAGTCTGTTTGAGGTTCATTATTTCTATGTGGGAATATTCAGTTGTTTTGTCACTATTTTCTACTCTTGATTGGAAATATTTAGGCATCTTTGTCAAAATCAAGTGAGTGTGTACATGTGTGTGTGTGTGTGTGTGTGTGTATTTCTATAGCTTCTATTCTGGTGGGTTTTTAAAATCAATTTACTTAATATATGTCAAAACGTCATTATGGTAGCTTTATCACAAACATTGGCATCAAGTCATATAAGTATTTCAATATTGTTATTACTGTTCAAATTTATTTTGGCAGTTATGATCTTTGACTTTGTATATCAATGGTAAAATCATTTTGCAAATTCCCAAAACTCTATCTAGAATTTTGAGAGAGATTGAGTTGAATCTATAAACAAATGTTTTTAGAGTAAATATTTTAACAATATTGCATATTCTAATCCATAAGAAGAGTATGTATATCTTCTAAATTCAAAGACATGTTATACCTCTCTGTTTATTCAGGTTTCTATTAATTTCTGTAAAGTTTCATAGGTCCATATTTTGTCAAATTTTCCCTAGGATTTTCATGCATTTTGACATTTATTAAAATGTTATTTTTAAAATAGTATTTTTTACCTGTTCATTTATAGTACATAGAATAAAATGGAACACAATAGTACCTGTAACCTGAGATACTGCTAAATTTACTTAATACTTTTTTTAAGTTTTGATAAATTCCTTAGAACTTTTTATATAACAATTAAGTTGTTTGTAAGTAAATACCCTTTAATTTCTTTTTCATTCTCTATTGTGGCTTGTATCTAGATGCCCACCCCGAAAGCCTCATGCAGTCATAGGTGGGGCTTTTCAGAGGTGTCTGGATCCAGGGTGTGTGATGCTGAGATTAAGGATGCCTGATTACTAAATTAGTCCACTGATTAGAATTAGTGTAGTTCTGAGTGGCACCACCCAGAGGGTGGGTAGCCTGGACGGATACAAAGGGACAGAAAGAAGGCAAGCTCCTGCTGCTGCTGCCTCTACTTCTGCTGTTTCCCTGCTTCTGCTGCTTACTGCTCAGCTACCTCCTGCCTTCTTGCATTGGAATATTTCTCCTCCGTGATGCCCCTCTGCCTGCCACTCCACCTTGGAGCCAGCCAACTATGGACTGAAACCTCTACAAACTATGAGCCAAAATAATCTTTTCCTCCTTCAACTTTGGCTGTCAAATGTTTTGTCTCAGCAATGAGAAAAGTAACTAAGACAGTCTCCATACCATATAAAGATGGTAAATTATACATCTCTCCTTATTCTTTAGGATCAGATTTCCAATCAATTTTGCACAGAAGTAGTGAGTGTTGGCAGTCTATCTGGTTTTTGCTATTTAGTAATACACTAAAAGTTATTTGGAATTGGCTTTTATCAGATTGAGGAATTCATTATTACTCTTAATGAGGTATACTTTTATATCATTGAGGGGTATTAAATTATATCAAATTATTTTCTGAAGTATTTTTTAATATAGTTAATTACATTGATTGATTGTTATAAGTTAAACCAACCTTGCACTCTTTGGATAATTTGGCCATGGCACGATATCCTTCGCACATACTGATGAATTTAACTTTTAATATTTTGAAATGATTTTTGCAGTTGCATTCATTGCAGATACTAGTCTTAAACATTTTCAATTCTTTCAATACAATTAGAAGATTTGATAACATATGTGACATAACTATTTAAGTTACATAACAGGAACTTTCTGAAAGACGATAAGCAAAGTTAAACCTTTAATAACTGATGGCTTGGGGAAGGAAATCATAAAGAGTATATGACAAGATAAAATTTCAGTGAAGTTGGTTCCCCAAAATGAGGTAACTCTGCTAGGAAAACCTCTATTAATCTGCTTAAAAATATCTTTGTATGTTTTGCTGAACACTAAACCATGAAAGAATAAGGTCTACTTGAAAATTTGTTTACCTATAATCTCCATTCTTTTATGCTTAATAAAATGTTTGGCATAATGCTGACTCAACCTTGAGTGATGGCTACTTGATATAATATCATGTTTTCAAAAGTATAACATTTATTCTATTTGTTGATTGTTCTTTCTTGCTCAGCACATTTGTTTCCCCACTGAATTGGTGGTTTTCTTTGTTCTGGAACAAATAGAAGATCCAGAAATATCTTATTTTAACAAATAGATAAATGGAGTAATCACACATGGTATCGTTCTTTTCCATTTTTAATTTTGGTGGTGATCGGTGGCAGAAGGTAAGCAGTATGTAGCCTCCACCTCAGGTGTGTTAGCATATTGCAATTAAAGAGCTTCTCCTAGCCACCCGGGGGAAAAGAATTGATTGAAGTGTCAGATGATTTATTTCCAGAATAAACTACAGTTCCCTGCCCCAAATACTATGATTTATTTAGTAAAACATGGGTATCTCCAAAACACAGGCACATATTATTCACAAATTGAAGTATAGGGAATGTGTATGGCATAATTATTTTCCAACAGGTAAACACATTTGGTGGCTTCTCCACATTCATGCTTATTATAAATAATTGTTCCAATTAGTGTCATCTAAACGCTGTGAGAAGGCTCAGGTAAAGTTGCAATTTAAAGCAATGTAAGCAAGATTATTTTTTATACTCACTGAAATAAATCCAGATCAATCAGGAAAGGGGCTCATGGCAGAGCAACACACATACTGATGGAAAATTATATAACAAAATTAAGCCAATCAAAAGAAGACTATGATTTGGAAAAATTATATAATGTAATCATTCTAATTATAATTATTGTCATCAGTACTTTATATTGAGCAAATAGGAAAAATGACCCAAGATCCTTAGTTAATTGGGTCTGGAATAAATTCCAAGATGTGGGACTTTCTTGACTGTATAGCATAGAAAAATAGCAATTATCTAGGAATGTGTGCTTCTAATATTGGCATTGTGTGTTTTTCAAACAGAATTTAGTGTCTAGTATATCCTTTCACAGTTTCACAATGGCAGATAATAGGAAAGGAAGTAGATCTTTCTCAAATGGGAAGGGATCAAAAGATGGTGAGAGGGGAAGTGAACGAAAAAGGAATTAAGATGTGTTATGTACGTGCAACAACTCCAAACGAGGAATGTAAACACTATGTGCTGCAAACATATATTAATAAAAAAACACAAAGTAAATTTTCTATATCAAGTACAAAAGAGATCTTATGGTTGGAAACCAGACTGCCTTGAGTTTGAATGCGTTCCTGAAATTTAACCTCTGTGTGTCTCAGTTTTCTGAGTTCTGAAGTACATACTAATAAAAGGACTTTCATCTTGAGGATATTTAGAACAAAAATCACTGAAGAACATATATACAGTTTAAATAACTAAAGACCTTGGAGCTGGAATCTTGGAGCCCGGATCTCGGTAATGGCATCAGGAGGCAAAACACATACTTAGTTTTTTAAATCCACTCTTGTCAACTGCGAACCCCTTCAAGGGGTTTTTGAGGATTTAGAAAAACTTTGCATATGGAACACTTAGCTCATTGTTTGATGTGCAGTATTCCATGACCAACAGCTAAGAGGGCTTGATTTATCTCTCAGGCCACAGTTTGGGAAGTGGAGAGAGAATGAGGATTTGAGTGCAGTCTTTTGATGAAGTTCAGCCCTCTTGCCAGTCTAGTCTTTCTTAGCTGACTCCCTTTGTCCTATTTTATCATTAGTAACACTGGAAAAATTAGAATATGTCATCTCCTAAGCTGTTTTCAGAACTGATAATCTAAAATTCTATAGTACAGACCCAATGCATCTGAAGGTGACTTAATGACTATTAACCAGGAAAAAAAAAAAAGAAAAAAAACTAAAAACAAATTCTAGGCATAGCTGACATGGCTCAGTTCATGGTAAAAAAAAAAAAAGCAGCATACATTTGACCCTCATTCATGCTAGGCAAATATGCATATTTGTGCTTGTAACCCTTTCTACTTTTCATCAGATGGCTGCCAGGGGATGTCTACAGGTGTATTGACCATTCACTCCTGTTTGACTGTAAAGCTCCAAAACGTTATGTTATGTCCATAAAATTACTAAAAACAATTCCTTTCTTCTAAAAATGTCACAATTTGGATGAAAAGTCATGTAATTATCCTACTTACAGGATATGGAATGTATTTACCATAGACTGCTACTTGGAAACTGCAGAAATCTTACCTAAAGGATAGAAAGGACCCACAGAAATGAACAATTTGCCTCTAAGACTCACTATTTTTGGGGAAAAAATTTGGATACATGATATATGCCATGCACAATTAAAAAAACAGGATGAAATTATTTTTTGGAAGTTTTCATTTAGCTTTATAGAGAGATTATCTGCAAAGGTTTATATGAACTCTCTCTCCAACTAAAGCGTTCAATTCCAAAGGAACAGTCTGTGTTTTTCATATATTCCATCCATCATTGTTTATTCCATGTTACCCAAAGCTACATGAGGACAAAGACAGAGCACACCTTCCCGTCCTTGTCACCATTATCTAGTCGTATTTTCTGGGTACTGATAGAGCAAATGCTGGGCAATGAATGATTCAGTACTAGTCAAAGATTTCCTTGTTAAACATTTATTTTGTCTTTCAGTATTACATTGAGAAAGGGAAGTTAAAGGGAAATAAATTATTTTATTGAATTTAAAATACTTGTATGAGTAGCTGAAAATACTTATCTTTATGATGTATATTCACTATTTACTGAAGCCTTACTGCATGCCAGGCTCTAAATTAATTTCTTATATATAAGAGTTGTAAGTACTTAATCCTCATAATTGCACAATGAGGTGGGAGCTATTACTTCTTGTATTTTATAGATAGAAAAGCTAAAGCTCAAAGCATTTAAGGAACTTACATAGGTGGGAGCTATTATTTCTTGTATTTTATAGATAGTAAAGCTAAAGCTCAAAGCATTTAAGGAACTTACATAAGGGAATATATCTAGAAGGTAGCATGGTCAGGATTCTATCTCACATTTAATTACCACAGAGCTTGACAATATTATGAAAGCAGTTAGACACAGTATAACCTAGGTAGAAAACACAATATAGTCTTGATTAAACTGCTTGATTTAATACAACTGGTATTCCTACTATAAATATTGCATGCACCATACTTATACAAAAAATTGTTTGTTGTTTAAAATTAAATTGATATGCTGAATTTTTATTCGCTAAAGCTGGCAACACTATCTTTACTCATTCTGATAAGATATTTGTACTAGAAAAGCAAAAGGAGTCATGTTCCCATTTCAGAACATGTGTTCCAGCTCTTATTCCTGGTTTCATGGCCAGAGGCTTTGTGAACAAGGAAAACATTCCTGGTGCAGTTCTGACAAGGTGGAATGAGAAAGTTGCTCATCTTCATTCAGCCTCTATGATTTGGATTATTTAATCTCAGCCAGAAGCCATCCAGAAATACCTTGAGCAGTCAACACTAGATTGAGCATTGTCCCTCTTTGCTCACATTAATTCCTGAATGTAATCCCTCTAGCTTTCCTTTTGTGATGATAAGATGCAATACACAGTCCAGCTGCAATAGTGAACTACATACAAACCACAGCAATAACCACAGGAGGCAAGAAAGGTACCAGCCTGCAGCCTAGTGAAGCTTGCAAGGAAAGCTTAAGATTAATTATTTATTCCCTCCGTCTTCTTGCATAGAAATTAAAACAATTATGGATAAAACCCTTTATACAGAGAATGTTTATAAAGTTTTGATCCCTAGGCTTCTAATCCTGTCTCCCTAAGTGTACTGCAAATTTCTTCTCTAAAACTAACTTTCCTCTATTTTAAACCAGATGTGTTTAAATCAGTGATTGTGAAATTTCTCACATGCTTGCAGTGAAATGGTTTGCTCAAGAGAAACATATGACCCAATGAGAACACTTATTCCTAGAGACAGGAGTATCTTCTCTGTTTTAGGGAAGCAATAGTAAGAGCCCGCTCCTCTTCCTGCACCTTATCAGTTTGGGTGCTTTAGATACATCCTTCCATTTCACTATCATGAAGAGAGAGAAGCTACAATCCCAGGGACGTCTGAGGATAACGTGAGATACCATAGAAGGCACAGAAACCTGCCTTACAAAATGGTAATGCTCTAGACGGCATAATTTGAACTTCTGAATCAAGTTTAAGCCAATGTCTCTAGATTCTTTTATATTATAAATCTTCTTCACTGGATAAGGCATTATGAGATAGGTTATGTTTTGTCACTTACAACGTAAAGACAGAGATATCTGTCTCTATTTATTTGTGTTTTAAATTGAACCCACACCAGAAAAATACTAAGGAAGTTTATTAAAATATAAAGATATAAAAATCAAACAAAGATTATTACTATGTGATAAAGAAAAGGCATTTATGTGTGAACATAGGAACCATTTAGATATGAATGCAAGCAGGAATGAGATTCAATTTAAAATACTTGCGAGAAGTCTATACTATTACCCTGAGATTACTTTTTTTTTTTAGATTTTTTATTTAATAATCTTCCCGACATACAATATGAAGGAAACAGCTTGTATATCCAATTTTCAGTGACCTCAAGCTAAATTCCAAGAAATTACTCAGGAGAATCACAAGTTATAAATATCTAAATGTGGACATTAATTGGAAGAAAAATGATCACTTCCAAGCAGGTAAGAGAGGTTTCCTAAAGAAGGTCAGATTGAGCTGAATCATAAGAGATGGAGGAGGATGCATTAGGCAAAGGGGAAGGAAGATTCGAAAAAGGGGCAACAGCATGATCAAAGTGAACTTGTGTAGAGGGCAGGGAGACGATGAGAGTGAATAAAATTTAGAAAAGTTATGAGGCACAGAATCAAAGTGTAGAGCAGGGTGCAAAACACACTCACACAGCCCTAATATTAAGAGTGGACGCTATATAAAGATTATCCAATCCTCAAATTTCTTGGAATCTCAAAATAAATCCATGATAGTAATTTTGGTTTGATGAAAAAAAATGGAAACAGTCTACAAATAAATCTGGACAAAAAATAAAACTGAGAATAAACAAGCTCCCCTGCAAAAAAATAAACAACATATTGAGCTCAGTTCTCCTGTTGTGTAAATTAGCCCTGAAGAGTAATTTAAGTAACTTTCACTCCTAAACCTGGAGATCTAAATCTTTAATAAAACAAGTCTCATTTGCACTTTGTCAAAATTGTACATGAGAAATTTAGCATTGCTTTTTTAAATCTAGTAAGGTAAAAAATAGAAACATGATAATGGAATTTCTCAGGTAACTAATTCTTACTATTATCATTCTAACTGGAGTGCTCTACGAATTGGCCCTGTCACATACTTAAATCATGATACTCACAAATCACTCAGAGGTCATGATTTTGATATAATTATAATAGCTCTGTGACTCTGAGAAAATGAATTAACTTCTTTTAGACATGGGTACCTGATTTGCAAAATAGCTACAATACTAAACACCTAACTGGACTTTGGAGGATGAAGTGACATAACACATAGGAAGTTCTAGCATGAGTAACTGTCTGTTGCGCAATTAGTATGGGCTGAATCCAAAGTAAGTTACCTGAATGATTTTAATGCTCATTAAAACCCTAGAAAGGTCTTTACTTCTCTAACAGATGAGTAAGCTCAGATCCAGAGAGGCTTATCAACCTCTGAAAATCATGATTTTAAAAAAAAGCCATATATTACTTCTCTATTTAAGGGATCACTGAATTACCAGTAGTATGAAAAATTAATAAAACTCATTCTACTGCTATTTCTAAGGAACCAGAAAATATTTTACATTAAAATTATTGGTCCTCTGAGAGCTCTTTGAACCAGCTGGGGTCACAGAGTATTGCTTCTATATTACAGACAAATACAAAGAACTGACAGTGACATGGAATATATTAACTCAGTGGTTTATTATGGGAAATTATTATCTTTAATGATGATCTGTTTCGATGGTTTTTAAATTTTAGTATATCTAAAAAATCATCTGGGGAGTTCGTTAAATGTAAAGACCACTAAGGCCTAACCATTAGGGATATTGCACTGGGGAAAGGCCCAGGAATCTTTATTTGAAGGGGATTCTGATACAAGTTGTCCACGAGCCAGAGTTTATGAAAAACTGATCTGGAATTTAGTGACTCCTTGAAATCAGAGGCTAAACATGCATAACCCAAGGACTAACCAGAAAGAAAAAAATGCAAAAGACAGGGAGGAGTGGGACTTGTTTGCCTCTGTAGAATCAGCCCGGATTCGCGGCATCCTCCCTTGTTTCCCATCTATTTTAGGTAGCACCACACCCCAGCTAGAGAGTGAATCACGTGGTTCAGGTCGAAACCAATCAGCACACCAGATTAATACTGCATGCCAGCAAGAGGTCCAAACTGCCTACAGCATTTCCAGTCACAAGGCAAATCAGACCTGCTTCAGCTACCAGAAAGGGAGCTCTGTCTTCCCGAATCACTAAGCTTATTGAGGAGCTGGGGGTTGTTGCAGACATCTTGCCACCTTTTAGTGGCTGAGATTAAAGCAGAGATTGCAGAATTCAAATCCTGTGGCGTTCTGAAGGCCATCTTCCCAGAAGCCAAAATCTACTCTTCTCTTGATGCTAGTAGGTTCACATTTTAACTTGTGCCTGCTTCACTGGTAACCCACAGAACTCTGACACTGAGTTTTCATCTAAATTCAGGGCCAGAAGAGATAGAAACTCACTGAGTAGAAGGAGGGTTTTTTTAAAAGGAGGGTTTCCCAATATTGCTTTAAGAATAACATTCCCAGGACTAATTAACATTCTTAATGATTCAAGAATTTTAAAACATATTACTTACTGAACATTTATTAAGTCAGATGTTATATTAAGCACTACAAACTTTCATTCTCGGACAAATCTTTTATGGTAAACAAGATTATTCTAACATGGGAAAAAATAAACTTAGAAAAAATAAGAAACTTTTCCAAGACTATCCATTTTGTATCTAGTAAAGCCAAGATTCAATGCCTGGCTGATTAAGGACTCAGATCTTATCCACTGTGGCACATCATCTCTAAAATTTCTACTAGTATGGAGCTACTGTAATTAAGCTTCTTCAGAAAGTAAAATGCCTCAAGGAATTTACATTTTTCCAAACTAAAATAGAAACTTGACTCTTTTATTTGGGGCAGGTGAATTTGTACCACATCAAACTGATCCTTCAATTGCTCACAACTGGCCAATCACACTGTTTCCAATCACATTCAAGTTTCCTTCTAGTAGTTTAACATATTTTATGAAGAAATTGGAATTTTCTCTTGCTCTTGTTGAAAATGGTGACGCTGTAAAGAAATAGTAGTGTCAGGAGGGATTTTTCACATTCACGTGTTTGAAATAATATCATCTGTCTTTTAGAGGTTTATCTATTTATGAACTGTTGCTCTTCCTCCTTTTATTCATTTATCATTACCAGCCTAATATCTGTTTGTAGTTACATCAAAGTGTATAGTCACCTAAAGATCAAACTCGCCAGCCAACATATATCATAAGGAACCAAGCCGATTTGATACAGACACAGCTTCCCGATGCCTTGGATGCAAAATGCAGCATCTATTGGTGATGATGATTACTACTTCCTGCAGCATGTTAGGGCTTATTTCAGGATGTCCTCCCAAAACCTCATGCAGTCCTAGGTGGTTTTTTTTCAGAGGTGGCTGGATCTAGGATATGTGCTGCCGGGATGAAGTGTGTGACGCTGGGATCAAGGGTGCCCCAGCCTGGGTGTGGGTGGTGCCACACCAAAGGCAGATAGACTGGAAGGGATAAAAGGGGAAAGGCAATATAATATTCAAATGGGAATAGAACTAGAGAGGGAAGAAAGGGAAATGAAGGAAGGGAAAGAGAAAAGAAAAGAAAAAGAAAAAAATATGAAAAATGTAAATAAAGCTATTGTAAATAAGGAGGGGAGGGGGAGCAGAAGGGAGAGGAACCAAGAGGTGGGGAACCAAGATAAATCATGTACAGGTACAAATTAACGATGATGAATGTGATCATTATGTTTACTTACAATGTACCAATACATGTTCTTGGTATAAAATAAAATAAAATAAAATAAAATAAAATAAGGGAAAAGCAGATTGCTTCTGCTGCTGCTGTTGCTTGCTGCTTGCTTTGCCATGGACTGTTTTTCCTCCTTGATGCCCCTTTGCCATGCCCCCTGCCTTGGAGCCAGCCAACTAAGGACTGAAACCTCTACAAGCTGTGAGCTGAAGTAAACCTCTCCTCCTTTAATCTTGAGTGTTGGGTATTTTGTCTCAGCCACAAGAAAAGCAATTAAGATACAGCAGAACCATTTGCTGCTGAAATCTGTCTGTTTTTTGTGTGTATCTGAGTTGCTGAAAAGAGAACTATTTTGTTATTCACTTGGAAATAGTTTGATGCGCCTACATTCTTGTTGTCATTTTCAATTATGAAAATATCTTGAAATGTCAGTGTTAACATGTTTTAAATGATGAAAATGATAATGAAATTCACTGAAATGACAAGGATTTATTGATGTATTTTATGTGTATGATCTCATTCATTAGAAAAAGCAATAGGAATCATATTATTATTGCTCCCATTTTGTAGTTCAGGAAACAAGTTCTGAGATGTAAATCCAAAAATTGGAGAATAAAAAGACTCTCAAGACCACAGTGTGAATTAATGGCCAAAAGAAACCTCAAATCAAGGTTTTTTAGTGTACACACAACATTCTTCAATAGGAAAAAACAAAAAAACAAAACAAAAAAACTTGTCCTCCATTCCTTTTACATTTACAATAAGGAAACATAATACATGGCTAAAGTCACAACTAATAACTATTCTGAATTATGTCCTGGTTCACCATACTGGCAGTCAAATTCATTAATCTTAAGTAGTAAAGTACTATGAAGTTGAGATTATCAAGTCTTACGTTGTAGCTTATGTTTCATAAGGAATGAAAATAATTAGAAATTTTCCTCACTGAACTATAAGCTCCATGAAGTCAAGCACCTTCATAGTATTTCCTGCTGCAGTCCACGTTTAGGAGCACTGTCTCACACATAATAAGTATTTATAAATAACCTTAGTGAAGAAGCAGAGATACCTGATATTTCATGGAAACTCAACAAGTGGTGATTTTATTGCTATTTTAATATTGTCATGATCATAGCCATGATCATTCCAGAAATTTTTGATGCATTTTATCTTATTTTCTTCTTTCCAGATTATTTCTCACTCTCTTTACCTGCCAAGTTCTATCATATTTTCTGGTAACAATATTTCCATTTCGTGGCTTCTGAAAAACAGGCCAGATGTTAAGTTTGCTTTTTTGTTTGTCTTTCAGCAAATTCACACTGCAGCCATTGATCTCCTGTTTTCAAATGGGGAGCCCTAAATTACTGCAAACGTTCAGCCTGGGCTGTGTTTTAAATCTTTGTAAGCAGTCAGCTTTGAAGGGAGCATGACCATTAGTCATGCGGGACATATTTTAACCCTCAGAATAATAGCAAGGCATGTCATCCTAGTGTTAAGCGACCCTACTGTTGCCCCACATAGAGTTTGCTTTTGCCTCAGCAAATAGACAAGCAAACTGGAAAGATGCTTTGCTGAATTTTTTATAGAATATTCTTCAATCTCAAAATGATTTGGCACTAAGTATACAAGCTATTTATGAAAAGAAGTACCCATGCGCACTGGTGTAAGTTTTAGTTTTGAGCAATTAGCAATTCCCAGAGGAAAATAGTGATGGAGAGGGACTAATGTACTGCTAATTCTAGACCCGTGGTTCTCATCCCGTTGCATAGTGGATTCATGAGGACTGAATTTTTTTTAAAAGCATGAACATAAACACCTTCAAGACTATTTAAACCAGAATATCTGAAGAGTAAGTCCCAGATATCTAAGGTTCTGGAAAACTTACTGGTTCTCCACTTCCCTCTCAGAACCATTAGAAATGTTGTAAATTTATGTGGGTCTTCAATGTACTGGGAAAACTGAAGTCAAAAGTTGGATTTTCATAATCCTAAACTTGGTCTTTTAAAAGAGATACTGCCCTTTTCTTCTGAGAGCAGCCATACTCCTTTGCATTGCTTGAGAAAATCATTAAGCATAATTAAATAAATAAACTGCCGCTATAACTTAGCTTGGAGCAGTCTACACATCCTGAGAAGAAGCGAGATTGTAATCCGAACCTGTGGCTCAGAACATTTGCCCCTCTGGCTTCAATCTGGAGCTCCTGTTTGAAATCACCAGTTTCCTTCACTTGCAATAGAGATGTGACAATCTCAATAGGTACAAGAGACACCCCTCATCTCCTTGTCAGCCCTTAAGAGAGCGTTTCCTCAGTTTTAGCTGTTCTTATAGAAAGATGTCTCTTGACTGGGGAGTTAGCCAGAGTGCCCAGCATGAATTTTATATATGACAACCGAGTTTATATGTTAAATCATATTATTTTAGAGTACAAATAAAATCTGAGATCTGTGTGATGAATTATATGAAATACATTAAGAGACATAGAAAGAACAGCTTAATTTTATTTATGTAGATTATATTCTTCTTGTTTTTTGGCTTCAAAATGTTCTTTTCAAAAAATGATAGCAATATCAATTACAGCTACAAAAAATCTATATTTGTCCAATAAAATAGAAATGCTTGTAATGTTCTTTATGAAAATTCTTTATTTATTTTTATACTGCTTTATGTAACCCAAAAGTTTGGTTATACCAAACTCTGTGAGAAAGAAAATGCTCAGCACATGGTGTCTCTCAATCATTATTGTTTGCCAATACTATTCAAATGAACTGTTTTGACAAGGTTCCCATTTTCTATTGGGCCACCAGAAACAGACAATCTTCTATTACATGGCTAGTTTTCATTTCATTCTGTTCTGTGGGATAAAACTGGTTACATTAAAACAGGGCTCAGATATCAAATGATAACATAAATATGTGTTTTGTGAGAAGGATATTCTAGCTACATTCTTGAATGGCTCCTTAACATGTAATCTTTGCCTCCTTTAACCTGCTACATTTCCTTTTAGTCCTATTGACTGGCATTTGGCATTTATCATATATGTGTGTACGTGTGTGTGTGTGAGTGTGTGTGTGTGTGTATGTACATATATGCAGATCTTTGGCATCTTGTGAATTTAATTTAACTCTTCATGAGCGACCATGAAGGGCTCATAATTTATATAATTCATCATATTGTTGTGATATGAATTTAAACCACATTTTGAGCCAGTGTAGAAACTGAGAGACTTAGTCATTATGATAGCTAGGCAACTAGCCAGCATCTTCTCTCAATACAGACCTGTTTTTTGTCATTTGTATGAGATCAAAATTTTTCTTCTTGTTGAAAGGATCAGGCATATTCTAGTGCAAATTGACATGGTAGTTATTTGGTGATGTAAAGTTTTATTTAACTTTGTAGAAGTTTCATAAAAATGAGACTTAGAAATAATAATGTTCAGTGCTTACTATGTGCCTGGCACTATACAAATACCATTAGAGTCATGATCTCATTGGTTCCTCATAACCTCACAGATAATATTATTAAATCCATACTGCACAGGACAAAATGAAGCTGTGGTAATTAAGTGTAATTGTATCAACTTGACTGGCTTGGAGATTAGTAAAGCAGGAGATTAGTAAAGCATACTACAGTGTTTGTCTGAGTGGGTCAGGGAGGTGTGACCTTGAAGTCTATATCTGGTCCCTTGCCCTCTCCTCTCTGGCACTATTCTTTTGCTCTCTTCCCAGTTGCCAAGCCCTGAACATCTTTTCTCCTCCATGTTCTTCCTCCATGATATTTATCACTTGGAGTCAGTCAATCATGGACTGAATCATCTGAAACTGTGAGCCAAATTAAACAACTTCTTACAATTATTGGTATCTGTTATTATGTCCCAGTGACAGAAAATCTGACTAATACAGAAGTGTACTTGGCTTAATGGTACATAAGCAGAGCATCATGAGTGCAAAAATGTGTGCCTGGTACAAAATATATACAAGCTGAGTATTGTTACCCAAAATACTTGGGACCAGATGTGTTCCAGACTTTGATTTTCTTTTTCGTTTTGGTCTATTTCCACATACATATTTTGGATTATTTCCACATCTCTTGTGGATGATATCCAAGTTTAAATACAAAATTCACTTGTTCCATGTATACTCAATGTACATAGCTTGTTAATTTTGATATTTTTTCATGATTTGTGCATGAAAAAATGTTTTGTAGTGTAGAATTTTTCTTTCGTGGTATTATGGTAGTACTCAAAAAGTTTCTAGTTTTTGAGCATTGTAGATTTTAGGTTTTCTGATTTGGGATGCTGAGCTGATTCTATTTCTTATTGGCCCTTATTCTACCTATCTCTTTCCCATCGCCCTATGCTTTCTCATATTCCTTCTATTTATTTACCTTCTACTTAGTTATAGGTTTAATATTGCTTTTATATTCCTATAAGCACTTTTGTTGTAACCGATTTCTTGAATATAGATCAATAAGTGAATAAAATAATGACTGATGGATTTTATAACTTTATTCACTTGGCTTTTTCTTATCAACAAATATTAAATGAGAAAAAATATTCTCCCAGATGCTTTTATTCCCTGTTCTCCAGCAATACTGCGGAAATTCGGAATGTTGAATAAAGAAAATTCTATATATTTAAGAGGCCCCCAGATAAAATGAAGTAATAATATATTTTTTTAAATAAAGATATTAAAGATCATGGTCAAACTCTAGAGCTTATAATGCTGTCATTTATGGATTTTTAAGAGAGCTATAATCTGAACCCAAAAAGTACCATGAGGGCCCTCTCCACTCTAATAGCAGAGAAAGACAACAATACCTCTCATTCGTTTATTATAAACTTTAAGACACTAAAATAACACCTGCTTAATTTCTACCTACACATATACTGCCATAAAATGAATTAGATAGTTGTTTATAATTTTAAAGATTAAAGATGACAGAGGACTGTGAGAGTACAGGCAGTATATTTTGTTTTCAGAGTCTCTGTGCAAATTTCTCTTAGGAAAAGAGGTCTGAGTTACAACTTAAAAAGGAGGCAGATAGCTGTATTGGAAAATGGGTTCAGTGTTAGTGGGAGTTCAGCTGCTGAAGCAAGAAGAAGTTCCCAAAGCAGATGGAACAAAATATGTCTGAATTTAAAACACAAAGAATCAGAAAGGAAAAAAAAAAAGTGAGTGAATCTGAGGCTTTAGGGGGACATCTAGACACAAGCCATAACATCACTAGTATTCTGGAAATACGATTATACAGGCTCATGAGATTCAAGTCTATATTTCTCTTCCAATATCTCACTCCTGGACACACTAATTTTCTTGAAATTGTCCATGGAGGGAGCATTTAAACCATAGACAATAGCAACATGCTACAAATCAGAGATTTCTTCCCTCCAGAGAGGTGGTTATTAAATATTTCCTCACTTTACTGCATAAAACTTCAAACTTTATGATAATAAATTTTAAAATTCAGAGAAAACTTACTACAAATACTATGTATATACCTAAAATAGCTAGTTAAAATTCTTAAAACAAACACTTTAAATTTGTGAATAAGAATTTCCAGTAGTCTAGCATCAGTAATGACAATTAAATATGTGATATAGAGGATGACCATTCAAGTGTCTCAAAAGTTTCCATTCTTGGCAAAATTTGTTATGATGGTTTTTGTACAGCGATTTAAGTGGTGGTTAACTTAAGCGCACACAAGGCTGAACGGTATCTCAAGGTGGCACAGGGCATTTGAAAAATGATCTCTGCATCTCAACTTGAAATTGAGACTTCAAGTCCATGGATGTCAATAAAACTATACATATGTCGTGAATTCTCAAATCTAGCAACTGTGTTCTTTTGACACAGAGAGAACTATATTGTCTTAATTCAATAGTGGTGCTTCATGTCTGACACATCATGACTATCTCCCTTAGGCACTGGGGATAGTCATCTTTAAAGCAAACTGTAATCAGGACTCTGGGCCGGACAAGATGAGAATTAGCCGTCTATCTTTTTCTTTACTTATCTTCAGATGTCAGCACTCTGCTCTGAAATAGGTGAAATGAAAGCTTCATTGATTCCTTATACAGGCATTAGCTAGGAATCGGAACTCAGAAAAAGCCTAATTGAATCATACTGTTTGACAACATAAGTGGAAAGTACTCATGGAAGGTCAAAAAAAAGTAACACAAATATCGTGTGACAGCAAAAGTGACAGACAGGTTCACTTCCAGATAAGAGTTCTTCATTAGTTCAGGGCTGGTCATAGCATATAAGACATAGAACTAAGGAAAACCAGACAGCAAAACTCACGAATTATCGCAACTAAGCTAGGACTGACTTATTGCCAATAGCACAATTGTCATTACTCTGAAATAAAGGTGGCATTCTTCCACACATCTAATTATATTATACCTGTGCTCAGAATTATAACACCTGTTTGCCGCTGCTCACTGGATTAAATGGATGTTACCTTGAAAGATAGATGTTCAGGTTCTTTCTGACTTGGCCCCTGTCTAGTTTTCCAAACTCATTGCTTTACTTACATTGCAATATTGCAAAATTATTTTATTGATCTTCAAAAACATTGGGCTCCCTTTTGTCTCTGAGCAGTTATGTTAACTTCTGCATCTTAACTCAACTACTTCTGTACCTGCAAAGCCTTCTTTTTCTCAGATGGAAGAACAACTTTATTATGTGCTCATCCATCCCAGAAATAACTATATTATAGTAAAGGTTATCTTCTATTGTAATGTTTTCTTCATACACCTGTCTCTCCATTAACTTGCACATTCTATGAGGACTGAGTTCTTCTTTCTGATGTGTTCAACACCTGGCAGGCTGACATTGTAGCTATTAATTAAATATTTGATGAATGAATGAAAACAAAATTTATTGAGTGATAACTTCTTTAACTAAAATAAAAGCTACCATATTGATTTCCAATAAGAGTCATCATCATTGGTACAAAGGAAATTATGTGCTTGCTCTGACGCACCTGTGAGATTAGAGTGTGGTTACTTTAGGCGAACTCGCCTAAAAACATATCCCAAGCATCCTGGTTAGGGAAATGCTTCAAAATTAGCTATCTATTCCAAAAAGTAGAAACCACAATCAGAATTCTTATGATATCTATTTTAGACACTTCTTTTTTACCTGTGGATTTTACCTGTGGATTTTTATTTTCCATTGTAATGAAGTTTCATTCCATAATGATGTTTAATTTACAGCAACTTAATAAACATGCTGTGAAATTATCTGATTTCCTGATGCCTGGCCATCATTTTGCTTTTCAGGTCTCCTTAATGAAATTAATGAGATCAAATTACAAATCACTGATGAGAAAGCTATGCTCTATTATTTCACAGGAGTTTCGTCTTAGTTGCTGTCTCTCACTGAGACACACTACCTGACGCTCACGACTTAAAGGCGGACAGGTGTATTTTGACTTATGGTGACAGTCCATGGTTGGCTCACTTCAAGGCAGAAACAACTCGACTGAGGGGGACAGTGGGGGAAATCTGTTCATGTCGGAGTGACCAGGAAGCAGAACAAAGGGAGGAGCCAGGGAAGTAGCTCTAGCTTCAAGGCAGGAATTGCAGGTTCTACTGTCACCTCTCAGACGAGCAGCAGACCCAGGGGCTTTCTGGACCATAGAAGTGTAAGTTAACTAATTTATACAGTTTATATATATAAGGTGTTATCTTTATAAATTATTATTAAAAGCACTGTGTCCTACAGGGTCTATCCCTCTAGATCTTACCCAGCATCTGACTCCACCTATAATTATTATTTATTTTGTTTGTGTTGATTTTCCTCACTATAATGACATTATCCTGAGGATGGTTTTGATGGCTTCTTTAAACCCCTAACTCTGGTTGGTCAGATTATTTTTCTGTTCTCAGCTTTTCTCTCTCTGTACCAGAAAGAGGCAAGCCACTCCATAGTTCTGCCTGTTTTCTCTTTGTCCTTTTTTGTTTTCTCCTAACAAAATCTAGCTAACCTCCCATAGCCTCCTTAATATTTTAACTTTTCAAAAAATTTTTTTAATTTTTTACCAAGAACATGTATTGGTACATTGTATACATAATGATGATATTCAACGTGGTTATTTTGTACCTGTACATGATATATCTTGGTTACCCCCCTTCCATTCCCCCACCCTTCCCTATTTGCAACAGGTTTATTTCCATTTTTCCATTTTTTTCCTTTCTCCTTTCTTTTCTTTTTCCCTTCCTTCTTCTCCACTTCTCCTTTTCCAGTTCTCCTCTCTTTTGAATACATTTTTTTACATAATATCTATTATACCTCTTTATCCTTATTTACACTTATAGTTTCTCATCTCAGAGAAACAATTTGATGTGTACTCATGAGTGTCTGATTTATTTCACTTAAGAGTATGTTCTCAAAGTATATCCATTTACCTACAAATGTCTCTAGTTTATCATTTTTTATGGTGGAGTACTCCACTGTGTAGAAAAACCACATTTTCTTTAGCCATTCCTTAGTTGTTGGGCATCTGGGTTGTTTCCAAGACTTAGCTATTGCAAATTGTGTTGCTATGAAGATGGTTGTGCATCTATCACTGTGATATGATGATTTTAGTTCTTCTGGGAAGATACCAAGCAGAGAAATAGCTGGGTCAAATGGAACCTGTAGTAGTAGTTTTTTAAGGAGTCTCCACACTGATTTCCGCAGTGGTTGGATCAGTCTACATTCCATTCCAATATTTTAACTTAACTAATTTTTATTTTTAGGTTTATTTGACATTATTTCTTTCTCTTTGATATTTAACTCACATTCTGAATATTCTTTCTAAATTATTATTGCTTGTTTATGACTAGATACCAATAATAATATTTCTCTTTGCATGTGTCCAGGGCCTAGTTGTATCCACAAAATAAGGTGATAGATAGATAGATAGATAGATAGATAGATAGATAGGAGACTGATATAGATGGCTAGACATTCAGAGAGGTATATTCTGGCAGATAGATTATAGATATGTGGATAATTGGTTCATATATACCTACAGATGTTTTGAAGCAAGAATTCTCCATCTGAGAAGGGAGAGAAGATGATGATACACTCATTTTTAAAAATTTGTTTCTGTTTTTTTTTGTTTGTTTGTTTTTTGGTGCTGGGGATCGAACTCAGGGCCTTGTGCTTGCATGGAAAATTTGTTTCTTGATCAACTGGCAAATTTTGTCTGATCTACTTGCAAAATGTATTTTTTTTTAATTTTTTTTTTTTTGTGGTGCCGGGGATCGAACTCAGGGCCTTGTGCTTGCAATACAAGCACTCTAATCACCGAGCTAAATCCCCAGCCCCTGCAAAATGTATTTTAAATTCAAATCTTTTCATTACCACTCTCATCTTCTTGCTGGCTCAGGATGAAGTATCTTGTCTATTCTAAACAGCAGTCACAATGACTTTGATGAAACTAAAATTGAATTATGCCCACTGTCCTAGGGAAATCTTCCAGTGGAACCTCACCTCACTCAGGGCAGAAAGTAAATGCTTTATCATGGCTGGCAAAGGCCAACATAAGCACTCCTGGGACCCCACCTTACCCCTCTGACCGCATCCCACATTATTCTTCTCCTTAACCACCTGTCCCAGGAGCTCTGGCTCCTGAGTCGTCCCATCTGCTTTGCCCGCAGCCCTGAAGGGACCCTGTGCACGCCATAGCTTTCGCCTTGAACACTTACCCTCGTACTCCCTGCAGTGGCCTGGCTTTCCTCAGGAGTTCACTCACCCAGCATTCTCTAAGAAGCTTTTCTGTGCTACCTTTCTAAAGCGGCAGCCTCCCGCCCACAACGGTTCCTGTCCCAATTCCATGCTTGATTTTTTTTTTTAACCTCAACTTTTATCAATATTTAACAAATGTTATTTTCATTTACTTCGCTTACTTATTATTGATGACTCCATCTAATTTATTATTTATGAGCTTCCTGATGGCAGAAAATTGTTATTGTTTATGATTGTTCACCAGCCCCCTAGAACAGAATCTGCCAAAAAAAAAGTGCCACATCAAATACTTGCCAAACAAAAGTCTGAAAGATGAAATGTGATCATACAGGCCCAGCCCCTGGAACAGTGCACGGTCCTATTCACATGATTATTCATTTAGACAAAAGAGAAAAGAGGCGAAGAACAACTTTTTTCTCATCTTCAAAAGTTCATGACACCACAATAGCTTGAAAGTTATCCAAACTACAATACGACTGAAATGTAACCTGCTAACTCTCTTTCTCAAGCCCTTTCGGAAAGGTGCATCACTCATAGTGTCTTGGGAGATCTTTTGTCCAAAGCCAAGTGTTTAATGGCTCATTTTTTCCCTCCTACTGTGAAAGGAAATCTAAAATAAGTCCACCTGTAGTCTTAGACTAAAAGCATAAATGAAGGTGCTCAACGATAAAAGGAAAAAAATTCAAGTTGAGAACTATATTTCAATTCCTACTTCCTAGAGATTTTGTGTAAGGAAAACCCAGGTAAGTTTTATACAAATGTTACTACAGAGTGCTCCTTCATTTATTCCTTATAACTGCCAAAAAGCTAAGTAAGTGTTGATAAAACTTTGTAATCCCCAAAGAATCAACTGCATATTTACTTAGTTTTGTTCAATAATTTGGTTAAAAAAGAAAGTCAAGACATTAGAAATCAGCAAGTTCACACATGGAGCAATTTATTTCATACAGCTTTTGAGCGTCTCTTGAGTTCATGGGACCAAAGAGTAATAACAAGTCCTCATCTTTTAAAATATAGAGGAATTCCCATGAGGTAACAGAAACTTTCTTGCATTCCTCTGTAACACTATTTCATTTTCTTACATGCATCAAGGCAGGTTTGTGAAAGTCAATACTTTCTATACCTGTGAATTCCGGTACAATCCTTTCCTTATCAATCTACTCTTGCAGCCAGATCACCTGACTTTTAGTGTCTACTTTATCAAGCCCAGTCACCAACCTCATACAGCTTATATCTGATAGAAATATGTGGGGAATGAAGTGGAATTTTAAATTGCCTGGATTGGTACTTCTAGTAGACTCTTGTTGTGCCTCGTCTCCCTACCTTTGGGTCCCTCGCCTTCTACTACCGAATTCTAATAGATACCCTTCTGAGGAATTACATCTTCTCCTTCAGTGTAGTCTTGAGCTTCATTAGTCGAGGTGCTTTTCTTGGCCACTTAGATGTTGCCTTTGGGCTCTTACACATCATCCTACTACTTTGGGTGTGGACCATGAGTTTGACGTTGATGGAAGCTCTTTGTCCCACTACAACTCACTAAAGCAAAGACTATGATTGTCCCCACTTTAAAACTGAAGCACCTAATCCAAGACTAAGGAGTCAGTATTTAAGTGTTTAAATCCATCCCACATCTGTGTGATGTGAAGGCAAATGTCTTTTAGCACTAAGCTGCAGCCTCTCAGCATAAAGGGATTTAGGGACAAAAACATTAATTACAGAGTCTACTTGCTCCAGCAGCATCTTCCTGATGAAATTATTTCTTATTTGGTGCCATTTGGATCCTTGGGGCTACCCGGACTTTCATTTTTCATCCTCCACCTCTCCTTTGTATGAGATATTCTACTTTCTTCTAGTTCAGTTGACTTTTTGATGAAGGTATGTGGAATCAGTTATTTGTTTTATTATCAATGACTTTATTTTTCTTGGAAAAATTTGTATATATTTAAAGTTCAAAAATCATATGTTGACGTATGTATACATCATGCAATTGTTAAAAGGAGCTTACTGATATATGCATTACCTCATGTAATTTTTATGGTGCAGAAACACTTAAATTTCACTCTCATTGATTTTCAAGTATATGATAACTGCTATTAACTATAGTCACCACGATGTACAATAGTTCTTGGACTTATTCCTTCTGACTAAATTTCTGTGTCCTTTGACTAACATGACCCTCTAGCCTCTACACTCTACTTCTATGAGTTCAACATTTTTAGATTCACATATAATCAAATGATGCAGTATTTGTCTTTCTGCACCTGGCTTATTTTGTTTAATTAAATGTCTTCCAGGCTTATCCATGTTGTCTTTCATTCTATCACTCATAAATGACAGATTTCCTTATTTTTGAAATTTGAAACAGTATTCCACTTGTGTATGTATACTACATTTTCTTTAACCTTCTTTCTGTTGATAAGACACTATGGTTGATTCCATATCTTGGCTATTGTGCATACTGGTGCAGTGAATAAGGGAGTAAAGATTTCTCTTTGACATACTGAGTTAATCTCTTTGCTTATATCACCAATAGGAGGATTTCTGCATCATCTGGGAGTTCTGCTGTTTTTTTTTTTAGGAATCTCTATACTACTTTCCATAAAAGCTATACCAATCAACACTTTTCCTAACAGTGTACAAGGGTCCCCTTTTCTCTATATCTCTTGCCAACATGTGATATATTTGGGCTTTATGATAAGTAGTTCTTCTAACAATGTATGAGATGGTATCTCATTTTGGTTTTAATTTTTATTTCCATTATGACTAATATTGAGTATTATTTCATCTACCAGTTGGCCATTCATATGTCTTCTTTTGACATTTTTTTTATCGTGTCTGTCTGCATTTTACTTTTCTAAGAGGATATTGCTGATGAGATCTGAAAAAATGTTCATTTTTTATAAAATTTATCTTAAAGTCAACTGCAGACTGCACCAATCTTTCACCATGGACTCCATATATTATGGGGTGAGCCGACATGCTTTCCTGCTATGTAAAGTCCTGCTATTCAGGGCAGGGTCAAAGTTCTGCTATGTAATAAAAAAGGAGCTAATACTTTAGTTCTCTCCATGAATCCCATTCCTGTGGATGGGATTATTTGATTTCCCCAACTTCAAAATCATACACTTGTTCTAGCTTTGACCTCATTACAAAGCCCCAGCCAAGGGCCTCCATCTGCTCATCTCATGGGTTCCTGACAACAGACTCTGCTGTTCCAGCTGAACTATGACAGTGCAAGAGTGACCAGGCAGACTAAGGAACGTGAACTTGGCAATACCATCAACAACGAGGTGTTGTTTGTTCTCTCTCTCTCTCCTCTCTCTCTCTATATATATAATATTTATAAAATATATCTTATAAACTGATTAAGTCATCTACAGTGGACATCAAGTGCTCTTATTATTGATATTAAAAAAAATGTTCTGATCTCCCTTCCTCTTAGGAATAACCTATCCTTTAGTCTATGTGCTATTAATGCTATTAATCCAAGTTTCTCCTTCTAGTCACAGATGGGGGCATTAAATCCAGAGTGACCAATCAGAGCCCCCTAAATACAGAATAATTAGCAAAAAATGAATAAGTCCTCCCAGCTGGATCAGGTTTTCTTTTAAAATAAGTGATGCCAGCACTGGGAAAAGGAGGTTTCTTGATATAAAGTTGTGTAAGAATAGAAATCTGCAAAAGTTGATGAGATTTAGACAATAATATATAGAGATGTAAAAACGAGACTATCCTAGAGTGAATTAGAAAAAAGAATCAGGAGGAGACTGATGGCTCCACTGGAACCTCCAAGTCCTGTGGTGCCTGAAGCCAGAACTACTGCCTCAGTTTCCCTCATGATGCCCATGAAAGTGACACACACCCTTTTTCCCTTGTCACATAAAGAAATTTGAGTTGGGTTTGCAGCTGAAAACATCATGATTAATCTTTGTGTACTTCTAAGCTGGAATATTTAGGATTTTCAAGCTTACTATTTAACACACTTTAACTCTGTATCTATGTATCTATATGTGCAAACACATGCATTCATTTTTTTCTTCAACTGTGAAGCAACACATGGTCTATGACTATGAGTTATCCCTTCTTCCTTTAGAAACATTGTAGAGACCTTTTTCTATAAAAATCTCAAAATCTGAAAGTAAATTTAAAGCCATAGCCACTTGGAAGCACTCTTCAAGAATCTATTCTGTGTTATATGGTCCAAACATCCTCTTTAACGATTAGCGTTGTATTTTGTCTTCATCATGAAGGACTTTGTTATCTTCTCCTCTTACCCAGCTGGCGTATCTCTTTATCATCTATTTGCTTCCACATCAATGTTTGAGATGATTCTCTCACTCCATGATCAAAATCAATTCTTCCATCTAGTCAGTGGGGCCATCGGATATTCCAATTTCCCCTGGACATATCCTGTCTTATAACACTCACAAGAAGATTATTCGATAAGTAAGCTGATATTTCTCTACCTTCACTCACCAAATACGGACAGATTTTAAAAGATAATTCCAAGTAAAAATAACTCCCTAAAATTTTGTACCAGGCCCTTTTTTGATGTTGTCATGTGCATTATTACCTCATTTATTTTCACATTCTCACTTTCCAGTAGGTGCTTTGAAAGAATTAGAAGGACTCATACCAAGAAAGATGAGAGGACTGCCCCAATTCACTTAGCTGTGAAGAGTCAGTCTCTTGTATCCAAATCCAGGTTTTCTGACTTTAAGTACAGTGAATTTTTTGTTTTTGTTTTGTTTTGTTGTTGTTGTTGTTGCTTTCTGAGACAGAGTGTGGATACGTAGTTCAATCTAGCCTTGAACTCATCATGTAGCCCAGAGTGGCCTCGAACTCGCAAAGATCCTCCTGCCCCAGCCTTTCGAGTGCCAGGGTTCCAGGCATGTACCACCACACCTGACCATGTCCACTGATATTTTTACTCAGAGTTGCTCTTTTTTTTCTGGTCCTTATGCAAGGGTCCTAGTTATACTTTATCATGACATTAGTTTCTGCTGCATTAAAAATTTTGAAAACAATGATAGTATTATGATGTTATCCTAAAGACCATGATCACAACATTCATTTCTTGTCCAAGATTCAATTTAGAAAAAAAAAATTAAGTTTACATATTAATTTTGGAGGGTAGAGGAAGGGGGAAACTTTTTCACTTTGAAATTGGTACTGATCTTCCTTATGTACCAGCGGCAGTTTAACTTTCTTCTGTGTAACCCTAGTCACTGGACTACTCACGCTGCCCCCTGTATTAAGAGACTTTAATTCCCAGCTTTTTTTCTGTACTATAGCAGTTGTTAAGAAAAATGAATTATGTCTGAAACTAAAAATACATTCCTTTTCTGCCTGGTTAAATCAACCAAGATCCAACTCTGTAAGCAGCCTTGATCTAACTTCATGATTTATCATTTATTAATGTCTGTGCTCTGTGATCTTATGGTACTGCCACTGCCTGCGTGTTCACACTACACAGCAGAGTCTGGACCAGGCCTGAGCTCCCCAGGTGGTCTGTGGCCTAACAATAGCTTCAAACTCTCTTGCCTCTCACTGAAATGAAGAAAATCTATTATAGGTTACAGTCTCTTTAGGTGAACAGGATTTAAAAACCTTCGTGTCATTTGTCCTTTCTAGCCTCCTCCATGTCGCCATGAAATAACTCTGTTTTAATGTCGCCGGAGTGTGACCTCCTTTCATCTGTTGCACAACAGCGTGCTTTGTTGGGAGTTTGGTCAACCTCATCACAGGGAGAAAGCATATTATCTCAGTGAGGAATGCCACCAAACTGACCTCAAGGACTCAGAAATGATGATCAATTAACTCTAGGACATCACTACGTATTTGTTATCTGAGCCTGTTTGCCATAAGGTAAGAAAGTGTGATTGAATTTTCCTTGTCAAATTCCCCTGCAGTGAAATTCGTATTTGAATATTGAGTGTATGATTCCTGTCTCAAGTTCCTTTCCAAATTCCAGAATAAAGGAAACAACTAAGTGTACATACACACACACGCATATATGCACTTTAATGATTTCAACAAATAACGAGGTAGTATAAGGCTCTAGTTTAAATTATAGCAGGAATGATAGTGATTTCTAATCTTTCATTACCATATCAAAATACTATTTCAATATTTTTTGTTTTACACAATAATAGGTAGAAAAAATATTAAAATATGTAAATACCAATCTTATGCTTTTGCCAATTCAGCATCCATTCAGTTTTCGTAAGCTTACTGTTATGGTTTGTGTCTAGATGTCCCCCTAAAGCCTCATGTGGTAAGAGATAGCTGGATCTAGAGTGTGTGATTACTAAATTGATCCATTGATCGGTTTGGCATGGTTCTGCTGGGATCAAGAATGTGAGACTGAAATTGGGGGTGGGAGTGTGGGCCACCCTGGGGGCAGGTAGCCTAGATAGATACAGGAAGAAGCTAACTAGCTGCTTGTTTGCATTGCTTATTTGCATACATTCCTTGCAATTCCTCACTTTACTTTGCTGCCGGTCTGCCCTGCCGGTCGAGTCTGCCTCTGCCATGCCGCCCTGCCTCGGATCCAGCGGACTATAGACTGAAACCTCTGCAGACTGTGAGCTAATAAACCTTTCTTCCCCTAACTTTGGGTGTCAAGTATTCTGCCCCAACAACGAGAGAAAAGTAACTAAAACACTTACGTTTCTCCCGTCATCATTTGGGAACCACATATTCGCCAATATGTGGTGAGGCTGGGTTTGGCCTTGTCTCCTGTTCCCGGAAAAAGGGAAGGATTTAGATGTGGCTTGTCAGAAGATGGTGCCCATCCAGAACCCGTGGCTAACTCAGGGAAAGCAAAGAAGCAAGGGAGGCTGTGGAGTTCCACCCTAGGACTTCTGCACCAAGGGAAGCTTGCTTTCTACCAGGGTGACTGAGTGAGTCAACTGCAAACTCGGTGATGGTGCCATTCATTGTATAGTTGTAGTCTTTTCTGACTGTCCAACAGTGAGCCAACAAGAAAAAAAACCAAACTGACTACTGAGAGGTGGAATTGATTTTATCTCTTTATCTACCCTGGCTCAAAACCCTCTACCCTTGAACTTCTTGATTACATAAGCCAACAAATGCTCACTTTTTCTTTTATTCTCTCACACTCCTTTTCTTCTTTCTCATCCCTAACCCACATTTGACTGAATTCTGTTACTTGCAATTCAAAATACCCCAACCAACATAATAATTAAAGAAAATTTGCCATAAAATTTCATTTACATCTTACTTTGTATAAAGCTGTGATTAGTGCAGAACTGTTTTGAAGAGAAGGATGTTAGAGCCATGGTGAAAGATGATTTGTGATTCAAAAGCAGCTTCCCTTGAAATAACAATGAGAACTACATGAAGAGTCTACGTGAAGTAATCAATTTTAAAAAATGAAGTTTTTCAGTCAAGTAATTTTTTTTTTTGGTAGGGTAACTAGAAGACTAGATTGATTTCTAAAATAAATTCAGCATTTTACTCTTTTCAAATCCCTTTTGCTACAGATACAGAATGGTCAAATTGTAGGAAACGGACTCACTTCAATGTCAGAATATAAAAGAAAACAATTAAGCCTTGGGTGTGTGCTGCATGCATGTATACCTGTGGTGTAAAGAATTGATTCAACTTTGAAGTTTTTTGTAAGATACGTCTAAGTAATTTTTTTCTAGAACTATTCCTTGGGCAGTAGACTAAGTTATGCTGGTAATAGTTGACATTTATTGGCTGCTTCCTATGTTCCAGAAACTCATCTTTGACTCTACTCTTTCAAATTCGCTGCAATAACCTCAAAATTGGGTGCCGTTATCTCCTTGTCGTAGATAAAAAATTGAGGCCCTAGAGAGTTTTAGCCATTTGACCAAGGGCAAAAGGAAATGAAAGACAGACCTGAGACTTACGTCAACACTATCTGTGTGACATGCAGAAGTTGAAGTACTTAATATTGCATGCCATTGCCCTGGACTGTATTGCAAGGCACCAAAATTCTAAGTATAATCTATAAAGCACTAAGGTAGGCTAAAATGAGCAAAACTAAAGACTGTAGGGAAAATGTCTGCTGTTCTCAACTTTTGTACAAAAGTCGAGGTTAAAGAGAAGACTTGAAACATTTGATTGTATCTCTGTTCACCAGTTACTGATGTAAGAAATGTAATGAGAATTGTGACATATGTCATATAAAAAATGGGCTACAAGGTCAGGCAAAAGGGGAATTTCATATATACCACCTATTGGCGTTACGGATCTGTGAAAGTTACTTGCCATCTTTGACCTTTGGTTTCTTCATATTTGAATGGCAAAAATAATTAGTAGCTCGACGAGTACTTGCAAAGATGAAATTTTTAAAAACGAGATGCTAGGCTTCTGTATTTTCCTGATCAAAATTCTCCTTCTTTCTTGTTTCCTAGACAGGCACCCTTTCCTTCATTATCTCAGTGTGGTTCACAAGGGGGTGAATATCCTTTAGGTATAAAGGTTGGTCTTTGATCTATGCCTGCAAAGCTGGAGTCGCAGTGATTGGCACAAAGTTAAATCTATCACCAAAGTCAGATGGGTGAATGAATCATAGGACTTTTGCCAGAACTATTGGAAAAGAGGAGTGTATTATCAGATTTTTACCACTATAGCAAAACACCTGAGGAACAACTAGAAAGAAAAGAAGGGTATTCGGTTCATAGTTTTGGAGGTCCAAGAACATGGTGTGGACATTGGCTCAGTTTTCAGCCACGTCATGACATAGTGGATACAAATGGTGAGAGTGTATGGGAGAGAAAATGAACCCAAGACAAGGTAGTACACAGAGAAGGAGAGCACAGGTTTTCCCCTTCCTCCATTTCTAGTTTAATCGAGGCCTCCTGGAGGGTGCCTAGGCGAAACCAGTGTGGGGCTTCCCTATTCACATCACTGTCCCACACACCAACGTTGTCTGTAAAGACCCTCATAGATTGTGATGGACTCATATGGTCAACTTGAGCAGGAACGTTCAGCTGAACTGAGTTGGTGTGGTTCTGGGTGTAGAAGATCCACCTGAGGATTACTGCCAACAGAGCATAAAGGAGAATGGAGCAGATGACGGCAAGCAGCTTTTTCCCAGGAGGAGCTCTGTTGCAGCTGATCCACTGGAAGGGAACTCAGCTGTTCTTATCACAGAAGGAGCTCAGGGCCTTGGTGTCATCGAGGATGGCTGCTGTTCACTTTGGAAGATCTCTGATCTTCATCTCTGCTGTGAGCATCATATCTTGGTTCCAGTATAGATTTCTTTAGCCTTTTCGTGCAGACACGGATGTACATGAGGCATTGCTATGGGCTTCCAGCCCTTGACTGGATCCTTCAGGTCTCCAGTGTGTAAATAGATGCCCTGTATGCTTCCCGCATTTGGCTTGTGTGTGTGAATATTGTGATTTGTAATTGTCCTATATTAAATCTGCTCTCTTACAAACCATTGACTCTAGAAAAGTAACTATACAGATGCTTTACTAATTCTCTAGGCACCCCTCCATCCAAGCTGACACCAAAAATTAACCACCATAAGGAGTTTTTGACTTTTAAAAAAAATTGGTAATTATTAGTTTAAATTAGGTATGAGGTTGGATGTATGTCCTGGCAGCCATCTGTCACCATACTCAAGCCTGTGAATCCTTACCTACAAAAATCATATGCATTTCTGGACCTCCTTGACCTATGACCCAGTTTCAATATTTATTTCTTTAGCAACTGAAAAAGATATTGTTGAGTACTCTGAGTAAACAATTTACTGTAATGGTAAAGTACTCCCTTTAGACACATTTTAATTATTTTATGGAGGTGTTATATAATTATCTGATTTTTCTATATTTAATTCTTATATAATTATATCTTGCTAATTTATCTGTGATTTTTTTTGAGGGCAAAAAGTAATATTTCTGTGTGTCTTCCCAGCCATCTAGTACTTAAGTGTCAAATTAATACCTACAGATTTTATTTAGTATGGATTACAATTAATACACTGTAGCTCCTGAAACAATAGGCTTCTGATTTTATACATATTGCCCCAGTGACAGAAGTATTCTGTTGGCCAGGCTTTAAAATGACAACTAATAAAAGGCAGAATATTTGCAAACTATTGTTCAATCATTCAAATTATTTTACATATTTAGGATGATGGCTAAAAAAGCTCAGGGAAGTAAATTAAACAACACTGATTTTATATTTAGGATCTAGCACTAAAAAATAGGATTCACTTTTATAGAAGAATTTTTGCCTTCAGATTTGCATTCTAATTTCATAATATGTGGCCATCCTATCCTTCAAATAGAATGCACGGACTATGTTTAGTTGAAATCCTGGTTATGGAATATTTTTAAAACATGGATTATGCAGAGCCTTAAATTGTTCTCCCTTCCCAAGTTTTTGGTGACCTGCCACTAAAGAAGATTTCATTGCCTACTTCCCATCCCAACATAATGCGATGGAATTTTACCACTTCCAGATAAAAATTCATGATGTGGCCTGAGATATTAGCAAAATATTGGCAATAATTTAAATGTCAATATATTCATTTCTATTTACTTAAATGAGTAATTATAAAAGTTTGTGGAATTGTGGCCCTAGTGTCTCCACTATGAGTGTTTCAATAAATGACAGTACTGTTATTTGGAATAGAGAACATAATTTGAGTTTGTCTTTCAATAAATATTTCCAAGCTCAGGTCAAAGATGTTTTGCGAAGACTTTTGAAACTCTGCTCCAATGTGAAAATTTCACCCTGGACTTACCTATGTGTTCTTTATTTCTATAATGTTACCTGTCTTATGTAATTTTATGTTTTCATTATATAAATTTTTGCTCTATTCATAACTCTTGTTATGTTTCTTATAATGACTACATTGAAATGACAATTTAAATATTATAAAGTATTAATTTCTTTTTCATTTTCTTTTCTTTTTTTAGTATACATCAGTGATATATAAAAACTACATTTATCTTGGAGAATTGGTACATATATATATTACATATTAATCATTTTTTGCTACCCTTTCCACTTCCCACTCCCCCACTTCCCCTTTGTCCCTCATCTCCAAGTCCCCTTCCCCCTTCATCTCCAAGTCCCCTTCCCATTTCCATAGATCATATTAGATTCCAAATTCCTAATATGTTTAATATTTGATTCCAAGGCAATGAACAAAATTTACATCACTGTACAGTTATAATCCACTTATCCATAAAGCTCTAGAATAGTACAGGTAAACGATACTATTGCTTTTGCATAGTTAAGAAAGTAAACTTAACCATTCTTAAAATATTTATTGGACTTTTATCACTTGCAGCAGAGCAATAATGTAAGATGGAAAACATTAACTAGTATTGTTCTTGCCATAACCGATAAATAATTTTATTGTATCACTTGGACTATTCAAGTATTATATGAGTGAAGTAGCACATACTTAGTTCAGAACTAATTAACTGAAATTAACTAACTGTGTGTTCTAAGGCAGTTTTCTTGCATGACTGTCAACTTTTTGAAAGCCATGACTTTGTCATAGTCACTTTTTTTTTCTTTAATTGTGATCATAGTCACTTTTGAGTTATGGCAAACTTCAGATAGTTGATGTATTCAGGACCACGGACAACACTGCAGCCGTTTTCTTCCTTCTTTTCTTTCTTTCTTTCTTTTTTTTTTTTTAACTTATTTTTAACAAAGAACATGTATTGGTACATTGTACATATAATGATCACATTCATCACATTCATTTTGTACCTGTACATGATATATCTTAGTTTTCCCCCCCCTTCCCCACCCCTCCCTTCTGTTCCCTCCTTCTTTATTTACAGAAGATTTATTCATATTTTTCCATGATTTCCTTTTCCCCTTTCTTTCCTTTTTTTTCCTTCCTGCTTTTCCCCTGTCTCTCTTTCTAGTTCTCCTCTTCTTTGTATATTATCTTTTTTTATATAATATCTATTACACCTCTTTGTCCTTGTTTACACTTATGGTTTCTCATATCAGAGAAACAATTTGATGTGTACACATGAGTGTCTGATTTATTTCACTTAATAGTATGTTCTCAAGGAACATCCATTTACATACGAATGACTCTAGTTTATCCTTTTTCATAGTGGTGTAGTACTCCATTGTGTAGAAAAACCACATTTTCTTTAGTCATTCATTGGTTGTTGGGCATTTAGATTGTTTTCAAGACTTAGCTATTACAAACTGTGTTGCTATAAACATGGTGTGCATATATCCTTCTGGGATGACAATTTTAATTCTTCTGGGAAGATCCCCAGTAGGGGAATAGCTGGATCAAATGGAACCTCTAGTTGTAGTTTTTTGAGGAATCTCTATATTGATTTCCACAGTAGCTGGATGAGTCTACATTCCCACCAACAGTGGGGGAGGGTTCCTTTTTCCCACAGCCCCTTCAGCATTTGTTATTGGTTGATTTTTTTTTATAAACATGGTTCTCTCTGGAGTGAGATGGAATCTTAACGTTGTTTTGATTTGCATCTCTCAAATGACTAGTGATGTTGAACACTTTTTCATATATTTATTTGCCATGGACTCCACACTGATGACACTATCTTCTGCTCAATCCTCCACCCCTTTTTTTTCTTTTTTTCTTTTTCTTTTCTAGCTTTTCTTCATTACTTTCTTTATCCTTCCCCTTTTCCAAGCCACCAATACTAAGTAGAGCCAACCATGTCCTTGTCCCTGAAGATAGTCTTGGAGACATAAAGGTCATAAGAGTCAAGAAACACATATAACTAGAAGAAATCACAAGAACATACATTTCCTAGGGAAACACTAATACCTATTTTAATGTAACCTCCCACAAACAAAATATAAAATCAATACAGAGAACAAGCTAAAAGGGGTAAATTATATATGTATACAAAGAAAATGACAAGACATAGAAACAAAACACAACCCCAGATCCCCAGCTCACTCAGAACAAATACAGAGGACAATGACATAGAGGAAATCAGAAGACACCCAATCAAACTCTCAGATATGATAGCAGCAGAAGTTGAAAAGCAGATAGGCATGGCTGTAGAGAACATCAGACTAGAAATAATTGTCCAAGTCAAAAAAGAGATGACAGCCATAATGAAAGACCTGCTCAGTGAGTTCAGGTTAGACACAGATAAAAAAACAGAGGAGCTTAGAAAAACAAAGGGAAACTTGAACATTCAACTTAGCAAAGAAATGGAAACCATGAAACAGATCCAAACAGATATCCAAGAAATCAAAAACTCACTGGAAAGTATATGCAGCCAATTGAATGAGAGCGAAGATAGAATCTCAAACCTAGAAGATAGGTCAGCAATTAGTGACAATGAAAAGAAAGACCTCTTAAAAATAGCTAGAGAATATGAAAAATCACTACAACAGCTGCAAGATGATGCAAAGAACAATATAAGAGTGATTAGAGTGAATGAAAAAGCAGGAGACAATGCGAAGGATCTAAAAAGACTATTTACAGAAGTAATGACAGAAAACTTCCCAAGCATGAGAAAAGAACTTGATATACAGATAAGTGAGGCATATAGAACCCTAATTACCCATAACCAAAATAAATCTACACCAAGACATATAATAATCAAGATTCCACAAATTCAGCAAAAGAACAGAATACTGAAAATTATTAGAAGAAAAAAACAAATCACCTGTAAAGGTAAACCCATCAGAATCACAGCAGATTTCTCTACACAAACACTTAAATCAAGGAGAGCCTGGAGCAAAATATTTCAAGCCTTAAAAGCAAACAATCTCCAACCCAGACTGAAGTACCCAGGAAATTATCTTTCAAATTCAACAATGAAATAGATATTTCCATGACAAAGAAAAACTGAAGAAATTTATGACCTCCAAATCAGCTCTACAAAATATCTTGAAGAAGATCCAGGAAAAGGAAAAGGTTAACTATAATTATAAGGACACTAATAAACCCCACCAGGTAAGACAAGCAGTTGAACTGAGGTAAAACACAGAACCAACAACAGAAAAGATATATGGCAAAGATAAGTCAACTCATAACAGCTGTAACCATCAATGTAAATGGGCTCAACTCACCAAACAAAAGAAGTAGGTTAGCAGAATGGATCAAGAAAGAAGATCCAGCAATACGCTACATACAAGAGACATGTTTAACCCAAAAAGAAATACATAGATTGAAAATCAAAGGATGGAAAACAGTATCTCATGCAACAGGAACCCAGAAAAAAGCAGGGCTAGCTATCCTAATCGCAGACAAAGTAAACTTCAAACCAAGCCTAATCAAGATGGACAAAGATGGCCATTACATACTTCTCAAAGGAAAACTCCAAGAGGAAGAAATAACAATCATTAATATTTATGTACCAAATATTGGTGCACCTAAATACATAAAACTAATATTAAGGGCCATGAAAGATCAAATAAACACTAATGCAATTATAATGGGAGACTTCAATACCCCACTGTCACAAATAGACAGATCAACTAGACAGAAAATTAACAAAGAAATATCAGAACAGAATCAACTCTGTGAACAAACAGACTGAGCAGATGTCTACAGAGTGTTCCACCCTACAGAATCGGAATACACATTCTTCTCAGCTGCACACGGGTCATCCTTCAAAATAGACCACACAGTAGCTCTTAAAGGATACTTAAGTAAATGTAAGGAATTGAAATTATCCCATGCATACTATCAGACCATAGTGCAATGAAACTAGAATTCGATGGCAACTACAGACCTTTTCAATTAGGGCTTCAATATGCAGCTAACCAGCTTGTGAAAATGTGAAGTTAAATTCTTCAACATCTCTTTTTGAGTACACTAAGACTCCATGATTATCCCAGCTGAAAATCCCAACTAGTGTGGTACAATTTTTGTTATTTGAAAAACAGTGAGCTCACTGATTCATTTAAGGAAACATTATTAAAGAAAAATAAATGTCATTATTTGTCCCATGTCTTCTTTCTTCATGAAAAGGGAGTTCCACAGTTGTAGGGCCTTTATTTTGCTTGTTGCTGTATCTTCATTATTCAGTCAAAAGTCTGGAACATAATAGATTGTTGAATAAATGATTCATATGGTGGCTCTCTCATAAAGTCTCGGTAAGCAAAACAAGGCAACAATAACAAACGAATTGTTAAAATTTGTTCACAATAATGTTAGTAATGGGACTTTGACAACTGGCAAGATTTGTGTAGTCTGTTCCATTCAAATTAAAGTTTAACAGAGAGCTCATAAATTCTACATAACCAATGATCCATTGGCCTCTTAATTCATAAATGCAGTGAGGCCATTGTGTATAACTAAAATACTTGTAAACAATAACAACATTAAAAATATATGTTCTCAAAGATTTGTTTCTATCTAGTACAGTAAGAACATAGAGACTATGACAGTACATATACAGGAAGATAAGTAAGATTCACGCCGGTGTACAACATCATGAAATATTAAACCTCTGCATGGTACAGAAATGGGGTAGAGATTTAGAACTACATGCATGCCATCGGTGTGTATCACTGACGAGTGACTGCAACTGTAAAATGGGTATTGATGGCCAGAACAACCCAGTTTCAGACTAAGGTTAAAAAAAAAAAATCAAGAGAGTATCATTTCACATGATCTACTCCACTGATAAAGCTAGCAGATGGAAACTTGCAGACTGAAAGCATTTCACACAGCTAAAAGCAAGAAATAATCTAGACATATGTGCAGTCATCCTGCCCTATCCTCACAGTTCCTGTGGACTCTATACTAATCCTTTGATCCTTGAAAACTGAAAGAGATTATTACTATATACCATCATTTTGTAATAATATTCATGGCATTATTTGACTCTGACCTATATAATTTCAAACCAGGTCGAAACAAGCAAACGTAGAAGGATTTAGTTTTCTCTGATATGAGACTTTTGTGATTTAGGGTAGTGGGGAGATTGATATTCTGTTTACTTCATTGACAGTGGATTCAAGTGCCTCTACAAACTCTGATGAAATACAACTTTGAAAATGCTGAGTGTGGGGATTCTGAATGAACACATGCGCACACACACGTACACACACATGCCCCCCTGAAATTGTTTTTCCTGTTTTTTCAAACTTCATGAAGTACCCCTTTTACAGAATACAAATGGAGCAATCATGAGTTGAAAGTTTCCTTTTTTAATCGGCTAATCATTTACTGACACAATAGTAAGCAACGGGTCTCACTGATTTTTTTCTCACTGATATATTTACAAAACCCCAAAACAGTGTTCTATAAAAAAGCAAACACAGCTAAATCTAAACAAATTGTAGGTCAGGTCAAGGGCAACAGATTTAACTCTCCGAAGCATCTACACTATTTGGATGGACCTGCCTCAGATTTTAATTCTAAACAAACTTCCTGTGCAAAAAGAATGACTGTCCTAGCTGGACAGCTCAAATTCCAGTGGATATAGCCTACATTGGTAATTATTTCCACAGCAGTGTTCATTTAGAGGAAAAGGAACATTAACTCACAGGAAGAGGAAAAAAAAATTAAGACATTACTTGTTTCAGAGATAATGACTTCACTGGTCAATAAAAAGACCCAATAGTTCATTTTTCCACTTTCACCACATATTTTTAAGGCAGCAGGGTAAAATGCAATAAAAAGGTATAAAACTAATAGGCATAACATTGGGCATTGATGTCAGCAAAAATTATTTCTATCCAGATTCTTCTCGTTCTGCCTTTGAGCTCTACTAAGTCTTATGTCCTCATTTCTACACCTTTAAATCAGTTAATGTTAGCACCTAACTCCTAATTTATGAGCATTAAATGTGATAATACACTCAAAATGTAATTTGGCAAAGTGTATGACACATAACAAATAATCTTAAACTATAATTTAATCTTTGTAGACTTAACTACTAGTACCTGGCAGTATGATTTTTAGCTGGTTGATAACAAAAAATGACATTATTGAATCTTATTCTGTGCCAGAGTCTATGCTAAAAATTCTATCTGAATAATCCTAACATAAATTTAAACTTGCAACATAAATACAATTTCTCCCCTTATTGTCCAGATGTAGAAAATCGAACCTCAAAGAAATGGATGCTAGATGAAAGATCAGGTGTAATTGACATCAGATATTTGAATCCAGGTTATACATTGGAGTCCATACATTTATTACCACATTCCTCACTTATGAAAATAGAAAAGGATGCCACAAAGAGTGATTCTGGCCACATAAACAAGGAAAAGGAGAGAATAGAAAATTATTTTTAATATCTATTTGGCATTGTTCAACATCATGCTAATGGTTTAACACGGGCACTTCATTTAATTCTTACTAAAATCCTTTAAAAAGGCATTATACCTCTTTTTAAATATGATATAGTATGCAATGTGTATAAGAGGTATAAGGAATAACTTAAAAAACACTACCTCAAAAAATAACATATTTCCAGCAGAATTAAAATGTCCCCAAAATTTAATAAATATACTCCTTTCTCTTACTCTATGTTACAAGTAACGAATATTCCGAATTTGGCATTTATATCTTCATCAATTTTTATGCTTATACTATACATATTTATTCCAAACTATATAAGGCAATGTCTGATATATTTTAATATCCACATGCAGTATAGTACTTTCTGTATTCTTTAGAAAATTGCTTTTTCATTCAAATGTATCTTATGATGTTCATCTACTTTAATATGTGTAGCTCCAGTTCCTTGAATATCACTATTTTATATTATTCAATTTTAATATCATATTTTGTCTATGAAATTTTAATAAAACATAGTCTAAGCACTTTTCCTGTCATAGCTTTTTCCCTTTACTATACATGCTGCTTCTTTATATTTTACCTAGATGTTACATAAGTTTCTGTATAAATGCGACTTTCTTCTAGAACGTATCCAGTGAATTGAATCACTACATAGGGGATGAATATTTCAACCACACTAGTTGTTACTAAATATTTTGCTTCTTCAGTTTTACTAGTATTTCTAAATTGTTCCTCAAGGAATTACACCATTATACGTTTCTATTACACATTCTCCCAACCACTGACATTATAACTCTTGGATAATTTTGTAAACCTGATGGGTATAGATATATCACAACTGAATTGTGTTGAGGTGCAGATTCATGTATTACTAGTGAGACAAAATACTTTTTGTGTTTATTGGTATTCAAGTTTCTTCTGTCAGTACATTTCTGCTGTTAAGTTTGCAATTTTTTTAAATTAGGCTTTTATGTTTTTCTTATCAATATGTTGAGGTTCTTTTGATTCTGGATGTTGCCTTTTGTTAGTTATTTGTACCATTAATATCTCATTTTAATCTTTGAATTTTTAAATTTTTAATAATGTTCTTTGATAAACTAACAGTAATGCTAAAATTTTTAAAACATTGCCTTATAGTTTGTGTTCATTTTGTCTTATTTTTAAAGCTATTTTCTGTTAAAGGTCACAAAGATTACTTTTAACATTGTTTTTAAATATTAAAGTTTGTTTTTCGCAGGTCTTTAATTCACATCGAATTCATTTTTGGATATGGTGTGGGTCAGGAATCTTATGTTATTTATTTCTAGATGGGTTTTAAATTGTTACACCGCCCAAGGTGAGACCAGGGCATTAACTAATGGCCAAATGTAGGAGAACACTATATTTATCATGCCAAGGAGATTGTATTTTATCCCAAGGCCCGTGAAAACTATCACTGCATGATGTAAACAGAATAATGATTTTTACCAGATGGACAACAGAGAGAGAAACAGAAAGGCAGTTGTGTAGTGCAGGTGACACCTAACAGTGATCTGACCCAAGGCAGGAAGGCAAAAATTATCATCACTATGGCCACAGCTTACGCTGAGGAGTTACACACTGCTAGGGCCTCTGTGGAGACCCAATTTTGGATCCTTTCACTGTCTTCACTTTGTAAGTGTTTATCTGTATTTCCCTCAAAGAAAAAAAAAAGTGAATTCACACGGGAAAGTAAAACATCTGCACTCTCTCTGAACCAAGCTTGCAACATTAAACTCCCCTCTCCAATTATGTTAATGCAACCTGCAAAATTCAGGCAGCAAAACAAAAGCAAAACAAGGAGAGTAAGCTGAGGCATTTAGGGCAGTGTCTACTGACAGGTACCAGGAATGATGGCATTTTCTTGGGGCTACTGACATCTGGCAGGGCAATAATCTCCTCTAGGTCTGAAAAGTAAGAATAATTGTACAAGAGGCCCGAGAAAGGGGGAGCTGAGCACAAAGTTGCTTCTCAGGAGTTGCAACTTTGACAACTTGTGAATGACCACGAGACAAGATATAGGGACTCTGCCAAAAAGGATCTAGGGAAAGAATACCCTGATTTTATTCTCCTTCCTTCCAGTACATAGCCAGTGCCCACTGTGGTCACACTCAGTAGAAAGCTGGAATGGCAGGGAGCTTGTGGACGCCATTTGAACATATCAGCCCTGCAGGTACAGGGCAAGCTGAGAAAGACTGGAGAGCAGGCCTGAAGGAGTCCAGAGGCATGTCCTCCCGAATCAAATCATGTAAGTAGAACCTG
>PVJO010001856.1:0-124310 GCA_004026905.1 Hystrix cristata
GCAGATCTGCGCGGGAGGAGGGAGCGGTCTGCGAGAGGCCGAAGGGCCGGTGCTAGAGGCCAAGAAGTCTGTGTCAGAGGCAGGAAGGCCGGTGCTAGGAGCTGAAGAATCTGCTCGGGAAGCCAGAAGACAACACTGAAAGACCAGCGCTCCTCCGAAGGGAACAGCAGCCGTCCTTTGTGGCGGCGAGGAACGTCAGCGGGAAGGAAGCTCCCCCAAGAAGAGCCGCTGAAATGCTTCCCTCCTGTTCTCCTTCTATACCATAACCATGCTGACTCAGTTCAGCTGGGCATTCCCACTCACGCTGTCAATTTTGTCAATTAATTGCCACAATCTTGCTCTGCTCGTGGTCCACTCTCAAAATTATTTCCAAAAATTGAAGGAACAATATGTGAATTGCCCCGTAGTCCCTTGTGTATTACTCAAGTATTCTGCATATTCTGTTTTTAGTCGCTCCTGTTTTAATAGTTTAAAATTCCTTATTGCCGATAAAAACAAATTTTCCTATTGATTTGAAGGATTTTGTGGCATGCCAACACAGAAATTCTAATCCTGTTTCACTGAAGTAAGAGAAAATAGAATTCTGCCATCTTTTACTTATGATGATTTGAAGTCTCTGTTCAAAGCAACTAAATTTAATATTAGCTAACACACTGGGCTTCCTGATTCCCTAGGTCTGGAATTGATCTATTTAATCTCCCACTTTGTATACATTGAGTAAAAGCAACAGCTCAGTGCTAACCAATACTCAAGAACTATATTCAGGAGTTTGAGAACCTCCTGTTTAAAAGCGCTAAAGGATAATTTTAAAATAGATGTCCTACAACGTCCCTCTGCATAGGAGTTGTGAGTAATCTCTAAATTCTTTCCTTTTTATAGTTATCAATCTAAGGAATTTGTCTTTCTTTTATCATCTAGCTATTAAGTTGACCAGAATAAGAAACTATGAATGAGTAAATGAAAATTAAAGACAGAAGAAATTTTTCATACACAGAAACTTTATATAGACTTTGTCAATTCTTTAAATTTATTTTCTTACTTACAGAAAAAAAAACAGAGCCTAAGTTACCCTTATTTCAGCAATTACCTGTACTGTAATTTTAATCAAATAATTATCTCAGTTTATCCATTTATACAATGAATGAACTACGCCAGAGGATCTACACATAGAATTCATTTCAGCTCAAAAATTCTATAATCTGTAAGAGTCTGTGTATTAGTGAGTGAAAAAAATGAGTATCTCATACTAGCAAGAGATATTACAGGAATTAAATTTTTCAGTGTAGACATTTAGACACATGGAATCTCGCAATAGTAAATACACCATGTATTTTTCTGCCAGTAATGTTTATTTAAGAATTTCCAACTAATGCTTTAAAATCTAGATCATTGTTTTTATTTTGTTTCATTTGTTTTTGGGTTTTTTGGCAATATATTTCTATGTGGCAATAACCAAAAGGACAGTATAAAAAGACCCAAATTTCGATTTCTTCAAATTATAGGGGTAGGAATACTTTCTTCTAAATAAATCTGTCCTCTGTAAAACTATGTGCCCAGTTCAATATTGCTAACTATAGGCGTCCTGTTGTACAGCAGATAGCCATTGACAATCATTTTGTATAACTGAAACTTTATATCGCTGAAAACCACTCCTCTACTCTGTTTCTATGATTTTGGCTGTATTTGGTACTTCACATACTTGTCATCAATTTTTGTTCTTCCGTGCCTGACTTAAATTCTTTTAGCATTTTATCCCCCTGGTTCATTTGTGTTGCTGCATCGGCAGGATTTCCTATTTTTTAGAGACTGGATGATATTTCATTGTCTGTATATACTACACTTACTGTACTCATCAGCTGAGGATAATTAGTTTCCAAGTCTTGATCACTATGAATAAGGCTGTAAAGAATATGCGATGCAGGTGTCACTTTGAACTCTTCATTTCAGTTCTGTTGAAATACATACCTATAAGTGGGATTGCTAGATCTTATAGTAGTTGCATTCTTAATTTCTCTTTATTTCCTTCCTTATATTTGAGACAGTTTTGATCATTATTCTCTCTCTCTTCCCTATTTCTCCTTCTCTGCCTCCTCCTCCTTTTTCTTCTTCCTCTCCTTTCTATCCCTCTTCTTTTCCTTCTCCTTCTATTTCTGATAGGAACATATTTGTTTTCTTTGTAATGTTTAACAAATTCTTTAGAGTATTACTGTTATTATTATTGCTGTTGTTCTTGTTTTTATTATTGTTACCACTCCTTTTTGCTCCTCTGACTGGATAATTTCAAATGGCCTGCAAGATTTCCTGGTTCTTTTTCTTGCTTTATCAAATCTTCTGCTGTACCCTTCTCATGAATTTTTCAATTCAATTATTTTACTCTTGGGCCTTAGAATTCATTTTTTATATACTATGTCTTTTTTGATATTCTCATCTTCAACATAATTATGTCTCCTGATTTTGTTTAGTTACCAATCTGCGTTTTCTTGTAATCACTGAACTTCTTTAATACAATTATTTCAAATTATTTTTCAGGAAATTCATAGGCCTCCACTTCTTTAGGGTCAGTTACTGGAGCCTTGCTCTGATTCTTTGATTAGGCCGTGTTTTCCTGTTGCTGTACCTTATAGCTTTACTGTGGTCTCTGATCATTTCAAGGAACAGTCACTTCTTCCAGTCCTTACAAACTGGCTTTAATCTTCAACAATCAGACTGCCTTATTTTAGGAGTTTTTCAAACATTTTCCAAAGATGTATTCTATTTGTCCTTCTGTGTGTACAGTCCTAATTAAAGCTAATTGCTAGTTTCGTCTTTTAGGGGCCCTAATCTTTTCAACCTTCTCATGGTGACTGCCGCACCATGGGGCAGGGAACTTGGAGGCACGCTTTGTTCTTTTCTCTTTCTCTCTGAGGATAGTAAGTACTGAGTTTGTGCTTGCTCCCGCCTCACAGAGAAGTGCCGGCTGATCAAACCGTTCACCTCCTCCCTTGTTCTTGCCTCACCCCGGTTCCCATATCGCTACAGCTCCCTCGGTATCTGGTGGAAGGTGAGGCATGAGCTTGTCCCTGGAGCAGCTGTGTCGAGATGCCGGGGGTGCTGAGTGCACACCCCATTCCTTTTCGCCCAGAGAAGAAGCCACAGTCTAGAGTCCAGTGTAATAACTCTTGGCTCTAAGCTTCCTAGCTCGGGGGAGAGGCAAGTAGAGGCGAAGTGAAAACGTTCTTCTCTGTCTCAAAGCAGCTATCTTGAATGTGTGCGCATATGGAATACTGCAACTTTATAACTGGACTGTGTACTTCTGAAAGTATTTTGGTTCATAGATCATTGTTAATATCGCTCAAGAGGTAGATATTCTGGTACATCTTATTTTACCATCTTGTTGATGTTTCTGAGTATTTTTGATTTATAAAAGGGATAATTAGGGTTTACACTGAAATACCAGAGGTATCATTATTAAAAAGGGCTCTGGTGAAGAAGTATGATTTTGAAATCGCTTCACAAATTTACAGTAAGAAAGCAAAGTTTGACCATTCTTTGTGTCACTTTAAAGTTATATGTGAAACGTAATCAGAATAAACTTTGGTAAACATTATACTACCTAACCATCACCTGGAAGTCTGATTAATCTACTACTATGGTCTCATTTATTTCACCATCCCTTTAATTAGTAATGTTAAGTTTAAAATCACATTGAGAATATTGCATGATATATTTTTGCTACATGGGCAGTTTCAAAGCCACTAATTCTCCAAGATTTAATAAAAAAAAGACCTATACTTTATATTATTCTGTTCAATAAAAAATGAAGTTTTAAAAATGGACTACATCAACATTCACAAAACTCTATCTATATTTTAAAAATCAATATTATATTCTGTTTATCAATATTTGAAAGCATGTTTTGTAAGATGCAAATAATGCCAGACTTAAGTAATAGGCTAAACACATTTATACTACTGTTATATTGGAAATTCTATGAGAAACAGTTCTGAATGAAAATATTAAGAATAATAAATATTAAGAAGACTAGGTACTTAAATGCTCTGGGTTATATCTATGTATATATATAACATGTATTTATATATGAATATATATATATATATAAAACATTCAAACTATGTATGTTTTTCAATGAACTTATCTTCTGTGTGGTAAGAGCGGGTGAGGCACAGTTGAGATGATAGATGCATTGTAATTTTTAAGCCTTCATTTTTCGCTGTTGTATTCTACCAGTAAATGTTCATATTGATGCAGATCTGTTTGCTGATTACTGGTCTGTGAAGTGCAGGTTGTCTTATATTTTAATACACTGCATCTATATTAAATGGCTGTGATTTCTACAAAGGCACTAAATTATCACAGTACTTTATTAAAACTGCAGGCATTCTTGAAAGTACATATTTATGCTTATGAACTTTCTCGCCTTTTTCTTGTTTAATATATTCATTTTCTAGAGCTTCCATAGCAGAGTACCAGGAACTTGTATAGATAACAGGGTTTTCCCCTAGCTTTAGAGACTAGAAGTCGGATGGCAGGTTTCTTCCGAGACCTTCTTTCCTAGGCTTGCACATGGCAGTCTTCTGCCATTTTCTTTAGGTGATCTTTCTTCTGTATGTCTGTGTCCTGAGCCCTCTTCTCGGAAGTACAGCAGTCATTGGATTAGGACAAGTGTAATAACTTTATTTTAACTAACTACAACTTTAAAAGTTTTTTTTTTCTTTTTATTACAACATGTTTGCAATCTTAGAAGTTTACAGTCATCTTGAAGAGTACTTACATGTACAAGTTACAGCTTTTCTTTCCTAATTCCCTTCCCCTTCCCTCCCCCTGAGCCCTCCTCCTCCAATTCCCCTATCACCTTTCACATACTTGTTGCTATTATTTGTCTTAGCTCATGTTTTGACATATATTTACATTGACTGGAGTTATTAGGATCCTGTACTTGACACATCTTTTTTCCAGTCGCTTCCTCTTCCCCCCTTCCCCCTCATCCTTGTTTCCTAGGACCGTTTCCCTATTGGATGAGATCTGTCCCCTTGTCCATTTCTATCCATCTTTTATCACTTTCTTTGCTTGTAGTTTGCCTCACCTAAATGAATGATACTATGTGGCATTTAAGCCTGTGCATCTGATTTATTTCACTCAGCATTTTATTTTCCAGGTGCATCCATTTTCCTACAAATGCCTCAAATTTGTCATTCTTTATGGCAGAGTAGTATGCCATTATCTATAGATAACACATTTTGTTTATCTGGTCATCTGTTGATGGGTATACAAGCTGCTTCTTGGATTTAACTATTATGATTTGTGCTGCTATAAACACTTGTACTCATGTATCATTGTAATATGATGACTTAAACTCATCTTTAAAGGCTCTATTTTCAAATAAGGTTACATTCTAAGTACTGAATGTTAGGCAATTGCCATATGAATTTCGTGGGACAAAATTTTGTCCATAATGCATAAAAAATTAATTGCATCCCACAGTTGTTAACTGCACTGATTCTAGAGGTGGAGTATCTGGTTTCAGATCCCAACTCTATCACTTACTATTTGTCTGACTTTGGCAAAGTTACATAACTGTTACGAATCTCAGTTTTCTCATTTCTAAACTGGACTTAATAAGAGGACTTACAGTATAGAACTGTATTAAATAGATAAGTTTAGGTCCCATGATAAAGTATTTAAAGATTAGTTACCATTTTTGTTTAGAATACTTTCACAAGTTTTTCATAGTTTCATTATAAGCATTTATAATACGTAACTCTTTAAAATCCTTTCCATCACAAATTAATTCTGAAAGCATTTTTCACTTTACCTTTTAAAACTTGCATTCAAACTAATGAGCTCCCAGTGGTGTTTCTTTGGTCTAAAACAATTTCAACAGTGTTTCTTGCCCTAATAATTATGTTAAAAGGTGATTTTCATATTTTATACATGGAACACTTTAACTTTTAAACCAACTAGTTTAGATTTGTTACTTAATGTTAAATCAAATATGCTATTTATTTATCTATCTTGAAGAACCTATTTTGTAATCTGGTTCAAAGATCCTTAATCAAAAATCTACATATATTAACACAATTTACCATGCACAGGCAGGAACACAAGGTGAAAGCTTTATTTTCAATAAAAGAATATAAAATTTTCTATATATTAATCAAAATGTATAGTTCATGTGTACCTTTTGAGATGTAAGTGAAGTAAGTTAACACAACACCAGCAAATTAAACCATGTTTTGAGGGGAATAGGCAGCTTAACCTGAACAGCTGATAGAAGATGGCAGTTTGGAAAGAGTGGTTGTAAATCCAAGATGGGGAATTTTACTTAGTTGTATATGCAACAAGCCATTTAAGTAAGAAATTGCAGAAACGTTTTCATTAATCTGTCTTGCAAAACTTCTCACTTGCCTCATATAAAAATTACCAAATATTAAAATCGATTAAAATCTGCTTAGAGTTCTGCCTTTCAGGATCCAAACTCAGCATCTGCATAAACTTCCGGAGGAAATAGAGAACAAAGCTATTGGTGGCTACTAATGAAGAAATGCAATTATTTTGAAACACAGTATAGGTGTTATCAATTATTTGTGAATTTGTGACCACTGAAGCTTCCAGAGAACTCAAGATCTTTGGGCAGGGAACACCTTATCTGCCACGTGTCCCTTCTCCACATTCCACTCCAAATTGGGTTTTCTTAACATCATAGAAACAAGAGTTTTCATTCCAGAGTATTTAGATATGAATCTTTTTAGGAAAGTGCATATGTTCTTACCAAAATCAAACACATTTTGCTTCTCCTCAGTACTTGGGCTAAAGCACTTCACAATGTTATTCACTATTTCATGTTACAGAAAAATTAAGCTAAACCTCTGTAATTATTAGTAAAATTCACATACATCTTTACTGAAAATTTCTTCCTTTAGTGATAAATCGTATGATGTAATAAAGCCCACAATTTAAAATGCACATTTAATTGACAAAATGGGAAAAACTTTTCACCGCACCTATTACTAGGCTTGTCTGGGACTTAAAAGCAAAGGAAAAGCATTGCTCCTTTTCTTGCTTTGGTGTGTAATCTTGTAAAACTGTCTGTATTGGTTCAGATAAGATTTGACCATGTTTTCCTCATACTTCTGGCAAGCATAAAAATGCTCAGTGTTACAACTAACTTATATTAAGTCAAAGCACTGAAACCTCTCTCCCTTAGCAGCTGAGATATCCAAGTAATTTGTAAATGTTCAGACTCCTAGAATTCAGCCTTTGGTTTTGTTTTCTATGCACAGTAGATATTTTTGTCGGATTTAATTCGTATCTTAGAGGAGTTTTCTGATTTTGACACCTGCATTGGCACATATGTGTATATTGAATACTATAGTTTGGTCATTGCTACACTGTCTAAGATTTGCTTTCATCACTTTGAATTGATACTTGTCCACAACTTCATAAAAGTAAAATTGGGTTAAAGTAAAACTAAAAGTCATCTTCATAAATACAAAAACTATCACAGAGGGTAAGAACATTTCAGAAGGGTGCGTGGAACTGGAATGTGACAGCTCCATGCACCTTGTCTCCTGGTGGGAAACAGGCTCATGGATGATACATGAGCATTTGTGTGAAGCTATGTTTTTTGGTTTGTTTTTTTAATTTTACTTTAACATTAAATGTCAGAATGACTTCTCTTAATAACACTGATTGCCTCACTAAACCAGAAGACAAAAGTTTAATCATCAAGACAGTAATAATATCATTTATTTCTTGGGCCTATATCATGGATCATATTTGAAGGTGGCTTCAGTTTTCACACATAATCCCAAAATAATTTCAGAAGTTTTAGGTAAAACATAGTTGAGCAAATCATATATGACTAATTGTTTCTATCCTTGAATACACACACACAATCATAGCACATTTCTAGATTTTGATTTGTAACTCAAAGTGGATACGAACTCTAGGAGAGTTCAATACGGGTACCATTAATTATCATGCTTTTAATTAGGGAAGAAATTTTTCATTTTAAAGTTGTCATTAAGCTATAACTTTTACTGTATATCTTTCCAAATACTATAGTACTTAGTGTCATGGTGACTATCGCCTCGGAAGATATATGATTGCCGGTACAAATTTGTCTAACAATCACACATGCTCTCATTTTCTGAAATTCAACTTACAAATCTGGGTATACTATGGAAAACATAGGTCCATAAATGCATTTTTAAAAGCTCATGTTTTATTTTCTTATTGATTTATGGCTACATCATCAGGTATAATTATTGCAAATTTTGTTTGGTATTTGTTAAAAAGTTAAAAACTTGTATTTAGCTTTTGTTCCCTTGTGTTTAGCTTTAGAATGCTAGTTGCAGACACTCATAGACCATGTACCCCAATCATGTATTCTACAGTAGCATCATACATATTCCAGGATAGCCCATATTTTATGATGTTAAAAGTGCTATTTGTATTTTATAACAGGTGTCACTCAATCAAGGTTTTCAATTCCTAAGAATCATAAAGCTAGTTATTAAATCTTCTGAGTCTCGCATTTCTCATATAAAGAAGCATTAGAAAAAATGTATATCTTCCTTGTATTTTTTTACAAATAAATTCAAAATGACATGATACTTAGAAAGAAGTATAACACATTCATAAACCAATGCCCAGCAACCAGTCAAGTCTAAGCAAATAACACCACTGTTTTCTTTTTGTATTTGATTCAATAAATCTTCATTATTATTCCTATCAATATTTGTACTATTTCTAGGTAAATCTCTAGGATTATGTACTTTGATCAAGACCTTTATTATGTGAAGTTGATCAAACAATGATATTTTACTCTAAATATTTCCTTTCTAAGATTGTAAACTATATTGCTTAGAAGTACACCATGGATAAGTATCAGCAAACTGGAAGATAGCACTCTGAGGGGCAGTCTACCCCACAATGCATAAGAAAGTACATTCATTGAAGGCCAATATCACATTCTAATGCAATCCATTTCAGATATTATATATTTTGCTTTCCTTGTTAAAGCCCAAAGCAGCCATGGAGAAGATAATTTAGGATAGAGTGGATGGGTGATTAAAAAAATTGATTATATTCATTTATAGTTACATGAATTCATGTGAAAAAATATTCTGTTTTGAATCTAACAATACATTTGTTCCATATTGGAATATTTCCAACCATGCATGAAGGTCTAGTTATATGGTTCACATCATCTTATATTTTTAGTTTTTCTACAAAGATATCAAAGAGTTTAAAAAATTATCTGTGAAGACATGCTTTTTGTTGTTGTAGTTGTTGTTGTTAGTACTGGAAATCAAAACCAAGACCTTTGCACTAACTACATCTCCAGCCCTTTTCACTTTTTTTTTTTTTTTCATTTTGAGATAGGATCTCAAACATTACTAAAGTGTTCAGATTGTAATCCAATCAACAATCCTTTCTCCACGCAGAGTGCTGGGATTACAGGCATGTGCCACTTTGCCTGTTGTGAATGTCATTTTTAAAGCTCCAGGAACAACTGAAAACAATTTACTGAAGAGAAACGTGATCTACTTGGTTATGTTTTCCCCAAACCCACCATGCTTTTGCCTTGAAATACCCTACAGAAAAATTTTATATGCTTATGCTAAAATGATGTTTGCTCAGATTATTCTACAATAAACACAATATATATTTCTTGAGAAGTATTGTGTATACTGTCTATAAGAAAAATTTGTAGAGGCTATGCTCTTGCTTGTAGTTCAGGTAAATACTTGTTTTACCCAGAAGCCACAAAATATGTACTCACCAACATCCACATGGACCAATTTAAACACTGGCAGGGGAATTCTGTGGTCTCTCCTATGTCTACATTCTTTTACACTGACTTTGAATAATGAAAAATTTTATACATCATTTTTTAGATCAATAGCAATTTTCCTGTACCAGAATCTGTAAACTAATACCTCCAGATAGAAAGTCAAAACTTATGTGAAAATAGGTTACTTTTAATACTTGCATTTGACAAATTAAAACAACCCTGAGGGCTGGGGATTTAGCTCAGTGGTTAGAGTGTTTGCCCCGCAAGCATGAGGCCCTGAGTTAGATTCCCGGTACCAAAAGAATAAATAAAAATAAATAAATAAATAAATAAATAAATAAAACAACCCTGAGATTCCACCTCACTCCAGAAAGAATAGCTATCATCAACAAATCAGCCAATAACAAATGCTGGAGGGGCTGTGGAGAAAAAGGAACCCTTCTCCACTGTTGGTGGGAATGTAGACTAGCAACCACTATGGAAATCAGTGTGGAGGTTCCTCAGGGAACTAGGACTAGAGATTCCATTTGACCCAGCTATTCCTCTTCTTGGTATCTTCCCAAAAGAATTAAAAGCATCATACCACAGAGATATATGCACACCCATGTTTACAGTGGCACAGTTTGTAATAGCTAAATCTTGGAAACAACCCAAATGCCCATCAATAGCAGAATGGATAAAGAAAATGTGGTTTTTGTATACAATGGAGTACTACTCTGCCATAAAGAACGATAAGCTTGAGATATTCCTAGGTAAATGGATGCATCTTGAGACCATACTCTTAAGCGAAATAAATTGGACACGCATGTTTAAATAGCACATAGTTTCTCTGGTGTGAGAAACTGAAAGTGTACATAAAGACTAAAATGTATTATATTGGGAAAGGGAAGAAAATGTCCAAATGGGAAAGGGAACAAGGGAGGGGGAAAGGAACAGATGGACAAGAGAAATAAGAAATGGAAAGAAAAAATGGAAACACAGATTTTATAATGGGAAGGGAGGAGGGGGTGAGGGGAGGGGAATGGGAAAAAAAGAATCAACAAGATACATCATGTACAGGTACAAATCCCCTATGATGAATGTTATCAATATGTACATCGAAAATGTACCATTAAAATAAAATTTAAAAAAAAAGGCTGGCATTTGAGATAAGCAGTTGAATGGACAATTACAAGACCATAGATTTGTTACATAATCTTTCTTCTATGCAAGAAAAATGACACAATAAAAATGTGCATCTCATTGTTTTTGGAGATTTTAGATATACTTTTCTATTTTTAGTATAAAATCCATATAAAATACATGAAATTGGAGAGATGAAAATATTGCCAATCTATCCATGCCAATATCTTATAAATATTACCTTAGGTTAATTTTTATGGTACGTATCACATCAATGTGCTCTTACAACTGTGTATATACACTATTACGTCAGAAACCTTTGTACATGTATTGAATTCATCATTATTGTGTTTAATATTTCATTAATGGAAATGTTGAATAAGCTTTTTATAATTGCATAATTGTACTTCTATTATAAACCCTCTTCTAATGTTTATTAATCATCAATTATAGTTTCAGAAATTACAATAAGAGCTTCTATCCTTTACCTTATCTAAGAATTATTTCCAGTAATTCTTCATATTTAACAATCCCATGATGACCATATTATATATGAAATATTTTGCATTTTTCCCTCTTGCATTTTAAGATTTTAATACCAGAAGCAGAATTACTATGCTAAGATTTATAAATATTTCTTTGTTTTGAGTATGTAGTGTACACAAGAGGTGTACCAAGTTTCACATATGCAAATTGTACCAAGTCATAATGCCACTAGCTCTGAAAGAGAACACCCCTCTCACAGTATTTATACTTTCTAATCAAACATGTCTAGGAGGCTTACAAGTAAATTTGTAGAAACATTTGGATAATTTAGATAAAATCTACAGTTAAAAATATCTAGGTCCTAAAAGAAATGACATAGAATTTACTAAAATTGCATCATTAGCTGTGTTCACTAATATTTTTTTTCTTATTTTCAAAGTATGCATTGACATTATTATAATGATCCTCCTTTGTGGAGCATGCAGGGAAAACTAGGATGAATAAGAAAGGCTGATTAGCTGACAATACCTCTCTCGTAGCTTTTATACACATTCTTCATTTCATTCTCACTGCAGTTGTTTTATTTTACTTGTTTTTTTCAAATAAAGGAACTAAGGATAAAATAATAATAACATATAATTGTCAAGTAGGCAGTCAAAAGAGAATCTTGAGCCCCAGTCTAAGTGTATATAATTCCACAATTTTTCAACATTAATATCTAATTTAGACTCTATGGGAGATAGTAGAGAATTAATATCCTATTTTTTATTTTTAATATATTTGAAAAGTAAACAGTTTTCACATAATGATATCAAATAATCAAACTTCATAATGAACTTTGTTTTTTTTCTTAAAATTAGGAAATGTATAATAATATATAATTTACATATTAAATATTTATTAAAGTTGTTTTTGATACTTTAAAAACCTTATTCTTAAGAAATGTTTTGATTATATTTTCTTATGTTTGTCTAACTGATAAAAATCAAATACCTGTTCAACAATATTTTGAGGACAAAACATTCTATTTTGTCACAAAAGAGTAATTAAACACAGTATTTCTAAGCAGTAACAGTTCCAAGTGTACCACATAACTATTAGAAAGATTAAAAGGACTGTGTGTGGTTTTAAACTCTACTTCCTTTGAATTTCTGTTATATTATGTTGAAAATATAAACCACAAGCCTTTTTCAAAATTATGTACTGATGAATTTTTCATTCACGTTTGAAAATGTTGCAACTAACATTTAAAAGGAAAAAATAGATATTTAAACAGAATTTTACTTTTGTAAGTGCTTGATAAGGTTGTGGTTTTCAACTACCTTGTGAAATTGTAATACAGTTAGGAAGAACTTTATTTAAAAAATAAGCCACATATCATATATTTTATTCTTTCATTGCTGCATAATGCAAAGACTAAATTCCTGTTCTCTCAGCTATCAGTTAATAAAACATTTCCTGAATTATTTAACTTCCTTACAAATTCAAACCATTTTTATGTTTTTATCATTTTTCTGTCAACAGTCAAATTCCAAAGGGAAACACTATTTATGTTCATGTTTGCTTTTATTTAAAATTGTTTGATTTTAAAAGGTGTAGCATGAGCGGTGCTGTGTTTGTTCAACTCCGCCTGATATATGTTATTATGGGTTGACTCTGAGTAAATTGCCATCTTGTTTGCTTAGAAAAAGAAAGATAGAGCTAATTGAATGAAAACACCATACAAAGAATTACAACAGTCCATTTTCTTTATTTGAAATATGTCAACACTGAAATATGAATTTGAAAGTACTATATGTAAAGTACAGCAAAGATTAAAATGGTTCTAGAAGATATCTTTTGTTTAAAATACGGTAATTTACATGTAAGAAATCATATTAATTTTCTGTGCCGAGCACATTTTATATTTCAGAAGAAAGTTATTGACTTAATATTTACGGAGGCATTTCTGTTGTTTTAAATCATCACATTATTACAGCTGCTTTAGTCTGTTAATGTTTCCTTCATATTAATCAGAAACTTGGGTAGTACACATTTATCATTTAATGTCCTTATATGTAAAACAGTCATATTTTCTTACCATTTGTTAGGAAAAAATGTCCTAAGGCTATTAACTTTTTATAAAATTTGAAAGCATTTTGAATGTTGTTCATAGAAATGTAAAACATAGTAAGTGATAAAATTATCAGAAAGGTGACTGGGATTGTAAAAGATGTGCTGTATGGGTAAAAATAAGCAATTCCTGTAATAATCTCTACACTGCATGTCCACTTTTAGTATTCTCATAAACGGATTCAATTTAAACTATGTCCTATGGTAATTGTTCTTAATCACTCATTTTTCAAGTTTCTTTCCTAATAAATATTTTATATTGTTCTACCACTATTTAGTATTACTCTTTTAAATGTGGCAATATTTGACGATCAGTTTTTAATTTGAACTGCAAAACATTCTAAACTTTCAAAATCAGTTTTTGTTCTTTATTTAGGTTCTCTGTGTTAACCAAACAACAGAACCGTGTAAAGTGTAATCTCTCTGAATTGTGTAGGTTCTATATGCAACTCCAGCATTGCCTGTTCCGTTTATTGACACAAATTATAAATAAGATTACTCTAGACAAGATTGTTCGTTGATAGGTTTTCTCCTTCCCTGGCTCTTCAGTGACTTCATACTGAGTTTAAATATCAGAATTCTTCTAGGCTAGTATTATGTATGGGGAAATTTTGTTTTTTTCTCTGATAGGTTTTAACTTTGAAACAATGGAAAATTACCTTAGAATTGATATTATTTGGAACTTATTTTGTTAATTTTATAAATCTACGGTTTCCTGAAGGTTACCTTTAAAATGTGTTAACATCTAATCCAAATAATAACATCTTTCCATTTTAACTTGTCCTTGGTCCATGCACAGAATCAAAGTAAACTGTAAAGACCTAAGAGGGAGAGCCCACAGTCTTTCTCTGTGCTCCTGCATAGTCAGATCCTTAGAGGGACTGATATTGCTGATATTGATATTGATATTGATATTGCTGAAACTGATATTGATACGGTTGATCTTCCTGTGTCCAGAAGGGAGCCTCCAAAGCAACATCTTCAATGCAGATGTCCCAGGTCTGATGTGGCTCTAAATTAACACCTTTAAAATTGCCTGTGAAAAAATTTCTCTTCCCAGAAATTAGATTTATCGAAGATGAACATGGATCCTGTTTCTCCTGCCCCTCAACACCTTATGGCATAGAATGTTGTTCTGAACAAAAGCTGCCATGCTCTTTCTGCCCCAGGTCATGCACTACAAGGATCAAAATGCCTCCCCTACATGTTAAGCTTTTGCCTATGTACTGGAAAGATTTTTTTTTTTTTTTTACCATAATCACTATGTGATTTTTCTTTTTTTCTTTTTAATTTTTTATTTTTACCAAGAACATGTAATGGTACATTGTACACATAATGATCATAATCAACATGGTTATTTTGTACCTGTACAGATATTTTAATGCATACTCAAAATTTTCCAGGTTTTCAAAAAACAGAAAAGAATAGATAGCAGAGGATTAAAACTATAGTGATTAAAATTCATTTAACTACACAAATTTAAGCACAAAGCAATCAGTCAATCTGATGGGTAGATACTATTTTCTCCATTCTATACGTAAGGAAACTGAGCTACTAAGGGATAAAGGAAATTTCCCAAGGTGATGAGTATAATAAATAGTACAGGATAAACCTAAACCTATCTATTTACAAAAATCTATGCTTGGAAGAATGACATTACATTGCCCAAGTAAGAATATGACTAAGAAAAATTACTAATAATTGTAGAACATTTCTTATCTACAAATTAATTACTTTGTCATTTTACTGAGAAGCAAAGGAACTGAAAGGTTTACTTGCTTGTTTGGAGTCATATAGCTCAAAAGCAATGAAAGTAGAATTTGAGTTGAAATCTGTTTGATTAAAATTTTATAAGTTTTAATAATCGTCATTAGCAAGAAGAATGCAGTTTGGCAAGTGAGTAAATATATTACTAAATATATGTGTAAATACATACCCACATTTACATAATCCTTAAGAATATAGATATGCATATGCATGTGTGGGGTTTTGAATAATGTTTATTTATTTGTATTTATGTTTGAATAAATTGAAGATGTGAATAATAAAATATTTATGGTGTAATAAATTATTTTTTAAATGTTTAAAGGCTGTTTCTGTTTTCAATTAAATTATCTACATCTGTGATTTAGACTACATGAGATGATAGAATATAAAAAGACAATTAAGAGTGTCAATCTTTTTTCTAGTATGTATTTGTGACATCTCTGAAGATAGACTGCAGTCTCAATAATATTTACATTTCTAATAGTCAGCACAGTCAAGAGCCACATGAATAGGGGATATTTGCACTTGCATTAATTGTTGGTTATGTTATCTATGTTAACCCTTTGGAACAAATTTTTTAGCTGATTAAATAATTTTTTCTGACATCCCAAAGGAATATGAATTAATATTTTCCTTTTATGATTTCTATAAAAATTTAAGCAGAAATTGTACTCATGGAGATTTTCCTTTGCCCAGGGTTTGATGAATAGAGAGGACTTTTCTTAGAAAAGTTGTAATTTTCACTCAATGCCAACATTTTTCTAACTTTTTCATTCTCATTTGTTGTAAATATTTCTTGTTCAGTTGAATTATTTATCGGTAGAGTTAAAGAGACCAACTTTTAGGGATGAAATTGCTCAATCACACTATCTTACAATCTTAATATCAGAAAACATCACAATCAATGTTACATTATAAGAAACAAAGTGATTTTTATTTTGAGGAATGTTCTCAAATAACTGGTGCAGTTAATGTAAATTTAATGACAGTATTTTTTAAATACATTTCAACTATAGAATTGTGTGAATATATGTGGTGACATATACCTGTGTCATCATTTGATGATTATGACTTAATATACTTTAAATTCATCTATTCCAAAGGTTATTCCTGAAGGTGGCATTCTTTTTAAGAGCAGATTGCAATATATTTGTTCTAAGAATATACTCCAACTATGATAAAGATCACAGTTGTATTAAAAGGATACCAAATAAAAGAAATATCTAGGATAAGGCAAAGAACAACCTGTGATCATACAGAAGACATACATCAGGATATGTTGCTGTATTGCACTTCCAGCTCAGCTAGGCTGGAAGAATCATCATAAACATCTGATGTGCTCACGGTCAAACAAATGTTTGAGCAAGACAATGGCCAGGAATAAGCTGAGTATGTACAGGTAAAACACACCTTTAATGCTTGATATTGGTGTAATCATATTTGAATTTACTTGATTGTGTTAAAAACGAAATAGTTCATCTTAATTCAGAATTTAAAGATTCATTGTTGATACTATACATTCAAATACCAAAATGAACTACAAAAAGTGCTTATGGTAAGGCATATTTCATTTTAAGATTTATTTTATAAAATATGCTCATTTATGTAAATATTTTAATAAGAATAATTTTAGTTGGATAGTATATAAACAAGGATCTTTCTCCATGAATATCACTTGCATTGACAAATTCAACAGACAGAAAGAGTAGCAGTGTCAGTAAAATTCTACAATGTCAGCACACAAAAAAGTACTATCGTCCAGTCTGCAAGAGTTCCACACATCTCTATTTCTTTGAATACAAAACTTCCTTGAGAGAAAGAGCAAAAACCTTTTGGTGTTTGTGGTGGGATTTGGATTCATTTTTAAAGATCTCTTTTTAAAAGAGTGAGAGATTGTTTAAGACTATAAACGTCTTTATTGGAATTATGTTCTTACCCTCATTTATTTTAACAAGATTTGTAATGCATTCTGGCCTTTGATCTCTTAGTTTGAAGCACTGCCTGTTGTTCCATTATTCCGCCATCCATTTGCAGATAACAATACATCAGAACCTTTTTCTTGCTACAGAAACAATGCCCTTTATTTGAGAAAGGACATTGTTTTGACAGATAAAGTAGGCATTTGATAAATTGAAACAGGTTCTGAATTATTTTGTGGGGAATGTGTGCTACATCTGTCTGCTGATTTTCCACTGAAGTAGTGCTTAACTTTCGTGTCTGTTTGTGATTTATTGAGCTACAGAAAAGGTTAGGAAAATTTCATGGATCTTCTCATATAATTTGTAAGTGAATCAAACAGCATTTGTTAATGTTTATGATACTTAAAAGGCAAAATTACTCCTAAACATTTATTTACAGTAGATATTGTAGTGACAACTAAAACAAAAGGAAATACCAAACAGAATTATCTCTTCCATTAGTAAATTACATAATAGTGGGAAAGGGAGCACTAATGTAAAACTATCATCCCAAACCAGTTATTTTAAGCAGTATGGAATTTTAATTAGGTCTTATGTTAATAATTTACTTTTGAAAAAATGTAAATGTTACAAACCATGAGGAAAACACAAAATACCATTAAAATGATCACCTGAATAAAGTTTTGGAACAAAAATTATACGAATGCCAGATATTCCTTTTTTGTTAAATGAGTTTTCAACTTACAGAATTCTTCTTTCAATAATATTAAGGATTCTCCTTAAAGGAATAAGTATAGCCAAAGACAAAATGCTTACCAACTGAAACACCATCTAATTGCTAAGTACTCCATAAACACAAAATTTTATGAAACAATTTAAAATTAATATACTACTTTCTCTTATGTTTAGTAAGAACAATCTTTAGCATAGAAAAGTGGTTTATATTGCTAGAGAGTATAACCATGTTCTCTTCAACTTTACAGCACTCAAATACTAAAAATTTACTTTAAAAAGTTTTAGAATGTTTTCCTCCATGCATTCTTTTGCTTCCTACACTAGAGATTGAATTCAAGGCCTTCACCCTGAACTATATTTCCAATCATTTTCTATTTTTATTTTGAGACAGAGCCTCACTAAGTTGCCAAATTGCCCAAGATGGGCTCAAACTTACAATCCTTCTGCCTCATCTCCTAGAGTGCTGGGATTACAGGGGTGCACCCTCACACCTGGCTCCATGTGGTCTTTAGGTTAATAAAGATGGAATTATGATTATTATGAACAGATAAGCACTTTGGAAGAGAAAAGAATAAAGGTCACAGAGCAATATTTTAGGGGTTATGCTGAAAGATGCTTAGCCTTCTACCCAGGGCATCTCTCAGTGAGTTGCCTGGCCAAGAGCTACACAACACTTAAGAGTTAGGTGCTCTACAGTAACCTTCTACTGGAAGGTAAAATACCTGATATGCAAACTGCATTGTTGTTTACATCTTTATGAATGTCGCAAAAGAAAATATGGTAATTTAAATGTTTAATTCTTTGAATCTATTATTGTTTTCATGTCTACTGTCTCTTCTTTGGTAACAAGCCTAGAATTAATATATAAAAATAAAAAAAACAGTTATCAAGTAAATTAATAACCAATATTCAAAGCATATCCAATGAGAAAAGTGGGACAAGTTTACATCTCCATATAGATACAAAGAGAAATATGTCACAGAACCTTGTATTTTAGAGCAGTTCTTTAAAATAAAGAACAAGTAAAAGCACCAAAGTTTTACTGTGAAAAATGTATAACATAAAAATACAATGTACAATATAAAATGCAATGTACACTAATCTTATTGAATGTACATTTCATTCTCTCTCTCTACTTTTTTTCCTCTCTCTGACACCTACACACCTAAACAATTCCTGATCCAGAAAATTCAAATTATCCAGTGTTCAGCCAAGGTAATCTATTCCTAAAGATGCAAGGACTGCCACATTATAATTTATTTTTATATTTTGAGACAATTTTAGACTTTGTACACAATTGATATTTCTCTTGTCCAAATGTACAGTATTCAGGGATATAATTACTGATTATTATTTTGCCCTTTCCTACCTCGAAAAGAATTTTTGCGTGCATTGTGGGGAGTAGGAAGTTTGGTGACATTTGGTTATTCATGTAGTTAACAAATATTTATTAAGTACTAATAAAAAAATCCGGTCTTTGTGTTTCTAGTGCAAATTTTTCTGCTTTCAGTCATTCCTTATTTCATTCATTTATTTAACTGTAATAAGTAATATGTTACAAGTTCCTCAAGGGAAAACATAATTTTTTCATTTAGTTTTCAACCCCAGAGTTTAATACTGAAGCCAGTAAATATTTATTGCTTCAGTGCATAAAAGAAAATAATGAGTGGGATTTAAAGTTATATATTGATTATGTATAAATGACTGTGAACAAATTTTACCTAAGCCCCTGGCTATACTATTTTTAGAAAACACAAACTCTAAAGTTTTGTACATATGAAAGCAACTATAATGTACCTAATAATAACTCATTCCTGGACTGTTAAGGAATGAAAAAGATTGAACCACGTTCAAATCATGTTATTTTTAAAAGAATTTCAGTTTTTAGGTTTCATGAATCACTAGTATCATCTACCTTAAAATGTGTGTGTGTGTGTGTGTGTGTGTGTGAGTGTGAAACAGTAAAGGCTATTTTAAGTATTATAGGAGACTGCATTTATAAGAAAGTTAAGTATGGTTATAATAATGTATCTAAACTGTAAATATATTCTAACATAACTATTAATTATTTGGGCTATCAGTATAATTTGTTCCTATGTTACACTTGTTACTAGAATTAATATTTCTTTTGTATTCTATGCCTATCACACACAGAAGACAAATATGAGATACCAATAGATAAAAACTAATTTCATATAGCTTTATCCTTAAAATAATGTGGAAAGAGCAGTTGTAGTTTTAAATTGCTTATATTTACTAGGACCTTTAGATTTAAACTTACATATTTCCTGTAAACTAAATAATCATCTAAAGAATATTTTGTGTTTTGAAAATATATGACCACAGCATTGCCTTTCTATTATTTTTCCAATGCCTTTCATTTTAAAGAAGAAACAACATTTAAATAATAATTTACAATGCTTTTCTCTCTTAAACAGAAAGTCAAATGACTAAATTCTATTTCTAAACAGTATTATTTCATGAGAAAATTACTATTATTCTCTCAAACTTTTGAAAGTATAATCATTTTTTTTCCTTCAACCTTTTAAGGAAAGGTTCTATAATTGGCTTACTTTCAAAGGATAAAAAATATGTATTCATTAAGATGTCAATTAAATTTCAGAAATAATTTTGAAAGTGGAAAATAGAACAAGCAAGATTTTTGAAAAATGTAATTAGAAACAAAGGCTTTAGTTGCTGCTGAATGAAATGTCAAGCTAAATTCCCAAGGACGGCAAGTGCTTTAAATATTAAATTATGTATGCAACATTGTAAAGAATAAATATGTACATAACTTATGATGAATAAAACTACTCAGAATTTAAACTTTCTTCTAGCAACCTTCTGTAATTAGTCTTGAACTTCCCCTAATGATCGCTTTATGGAAACCATTAAAGTGTGTGCGCCATTATATCATTGTTTTTAACAATATCACTCACAGCCAAAAGCAATCAAATATATTTTAAGAAAGTGTGAAAGCTGTATATTCTTAATAAAAGAGCTCTATTAATGTACCTGTCATTTTAATTAGGAGAGATTGTGTTTTAAAACTTTCCATTGTTTAAATTTCATTCTTCAAATGGCCAAATGCTCTTTTAGTTACCTAGAATATTTAGTTCAAGTTAAAATAATTTATTCTGTTAAGTACTATTTTCTGGGACTAGTTTAAACATAGATGAAGGGTTTCTGGTATCCTTAAAATTAGGTACCAAATTACATAAAGTTTGTGCCTACTGCTGGTTGCCTTCTTTTTGAAAAGAAATGCATCAACATGCTAAAATACTCTTCAATTGATAAGAGTTCTGGAGAAATTCTATGTAGTATCCATTTTTTTGTACAAAACTCATTTCAAATAGTCTTAAATCCAGGGATAGAATAGTAGCATTTTTGTACATTGCTGGACAATGCTAAAGGTGAAGTTAATAACTTATACTTGTGTTTAAAACATGCTTCTACATATCTTCTACTTATTGATCATAGATCTTTCATACAGAGCACTGTTAAATTACTATTTTTAAAATATACTACCAAATAACAATTATAACTATTTTGATTGAGATGATTTGTCTCTGCCTGAATCTATTTACTTTTTTTTAGGATATTATAGGCAAAGACACAGAGTTACTCATTAGGGAAAAGCTAGAATAGCTCTGACTATGCAGTGTCGTTACCGTTTTTATTGTGTAAATTTAGCTTTTAACCATATCATTAATGGGAATTAGGATCTTTTTACAGCCCGGTGATGAAAACTGGTCTAGATGAGTTTTTGAAATGTAATAATATTAATGATTTCTTAAGAGTTCCATTTTACTTCATATCAGACCTGGGCCCACCACGATTCTATGATTAAAATGTTGAGTTTTCCTGCTTTCTCCTTAATAAAACCTCCCCTTTTAGGGTAATGACACCTGGAGCTTTATCAACTTATTACGACTTACTTGCACTATAGTCATTTCGTGTGAAACAAATATGGAAGATAGTCTAGAATGAAACTATTAAAAGTTGCAGTGGCTGGGTAAAATTATCCTCCACATTTTCTAAGGATAGAATAGCAGTATCGCACGGATTTTACAACCTTGCAAGGTTATTTTGTGGTGTGATTTGGGGTGTGAATGTCTTGTCCTCAAAAGTTGTGACCTTTATGAAATTACTAGACCTTCCTACATTTTTAAAAAAGTGTCTTGCTATGAAATAGGAATAGAGACAATTCTATAGGACAGAAATTAAAATGGAAGTGGATACAGAGATGAACGTGGCCCCTGTAATAGTATTATGCAACTTTTTAGAAAAATTTCTATATTTTAAAACAAATAATGTTAAACAACAGGTGCGAGTGGGATCAATAGTCCTCCTTGTGCTGCAGTCTAAGATCTACAAGAATGTATTTATATCCAGTTTCCCAAAGTCTTCCAAACTGGCCTGGGAATCTTTGAATCTTGGGAATCCATGTATCCATCTACATATATATTATCCATCCATACCTCAACCAATGACTGTGCTATATTTCTACCCTGTGGTGCTTAGCTTGCGCATTTCCCCTTCCTAAAACACACTTGGTCATTATGGAATTAAGATAAAAGCCAACTGGGAGTACATGACATTCCCTTATGTTCCCAGCAGGCCCTCTTTGTACCGCATGGTCTATGAATACTTCAATTGTACCACCTTCTCCAAGCATTCTCAGACATCAAAATATATGAAGACATATTATTTTCACTTTCAGATAAAAGTCCAAATTTCTGAACATCATGTTTTTCCCTTTTGAAATACTCAAACACAGCCATTGCAGCAACTAAATGCTCATATGATACATTGATAGCACTGCTCTCTCAGGGCCTCCGCCTGCAGTGCATTCTCTATTTCTCTCTCTCTAGAGATTAGTGTACGCTTAGTCCAGTGTGTGTGTACTCATTTCACTGGTGTTAGAGCACATATTTCTCAAAAAAATTCCTAAATTTCTAATAACATTATCATTCAGTAATTGATATGTAGAATAAAATTCTCAAGAGCATGTCTTCATTATGTGTTCAATTTATGGGATAGCATAGTGGGAAAGTAACTTAATTTTGTGTACTATTACCTGAGTAAAACTGTCATGATCTCCAGGAGGTTTGATGTCTCTCTCCAGATATAAGGATGTATTTTCTTAAGAAGATTTTATGAAGGAAACTGGTCCTAACTCAATTTCCATGGGAAGTAATTATTTTTCATTCCAACACTAGTTTAAAAGCACCAGCTAAAGTGAATCTATTGATTTGTTAATGTGACTAGGATGCTCAAAAGAAGGACCTGGCCAAAAGAAAAAAATGTCTTAAAGAATCTGCTGTAACTCCTCTCTCTCTCCCTCTCCCTCTCTCTGTCTCTCTCTCTCTCTCTCTCTCTCTCTCTCTCTCTCTCTCTCTCTCTCTCCCTTCCTTTATGATCTCTGGCCTCTTCTTTGAGGGCTTCATTCTTGAGCAAACTCTATGGGCAGAGACCAATGGCCACTTGCAGACATAGACTTAGTTTTTGGTTTTTCTTTACAACAAGTAGCCCCAAATAAAATAAAATACTTATTTTCTTGTAGTTTGAAGAAAAGTCTTAGAAATATCATCTCAATCCCTGCCCAAGGACCCAGATATATTTCACCAGATTAATAGAACTAAAAATATTTTTGATCCACAGGAGTTTTCAGAGGCGATTTAAGTCGACACCATTTGGACAACAAAGTACCTCCTCAAGGTTGTTGCAGCAGAGCTCTGGCTGAGAGGCCAGGTCGAGGTTAATGTGCTGTCTTTTGTAGTTCATGCCAAACCAGTCAAATAAATCACTGCCACTTTGAACACCTTATTGGGGGAAGGACAATGTGATATCGACGAGGGTTTAAAAAACAAAAAGGGACTGGGGATTTATCTCAGTGATAGAGGGCTTGCCTAGCAAGGGCAAGGCCCTGAGTTCAATCCCCAGCACCAGTACAAAAACAAAACAGAACAAAACAACAACAACAAAAAAGAATTCAAAGGATTTGCTGTTCAGAAATTGGGAAAAAATCAAAATTTTGATTGATGAGTAGCAAAAATGCTACTCATAATGCTCTAAGACTCTGGCATGAAATCCAGAGACTTAGGAAAATGGAAAACATTGGCTTATACCTAACATGTTCATTTTTCTGCTAAAGTGATTAATTTAAAATAATAAATTCAAACCTGCGACCCACCTGTATTAATATATGTTGACTGTTTGGTTCTACAATAAGCACTTAGACAATATTAGAGAGATTTTAAATCATGAACACTGGGGATATTTTCTCCATTGCTAAGTAAACATTCTCTACCTGGAGTGTATTCAGATACATTTGAAGCAAAGGAGATGTCTTAGCTACTTTCTCGTCACTGAGACACAATAGCCAACACCCACAATTTAAAGGAGGAAAGATTTGTTTTGGCTTAATCTATAGAGGTTTCAGTCCACAGTTGTGTGACCCTAAGACACACGGGCGTGGCAGAAGAGAAGCAACTCATGACCAGGCAGCAGGAAGCAGAGCAATGGGAGGTGCTAGCAGGGAAGAGAAAAACCCTTCCAGGCCACGCTCCAGGGAGCAGACTCTCCTGACCAAATTCTACCTTCTAACAGCAAGTCAGCTGTAAACTCATCAGTGGACTAACCAGATGACTGCCATGCCCCATAATTCAATCATCACCCAAAAGACCCACCAAGGAGCACACGAGGCTTTGGGGGGACATCTAGATGTAAACCATAGTGCAAGATATTTTGGGGGTTGGTGGCTATGTAGAAAAAATACAGATCGATATAACTTTAGCTTTAAGGAGTTCATAAACAAGAGAAAAAAATCATAATCTCTTGTTTTAGCATTTCTAATCGCTAGTTTCCTTCACAGTATATATTTTCCATAGTACTTAAATTTTTCTAGATACTACAAAATTCACTTATTATCTTGTCATTTATTGTATCCTTCCTGCTAGAATGTCAGCTCCATGATTAATGGTTTTTAAAATCTCTTGTATACTATGATATATTCTAAGCACTAGCATCTGTAAAGATTTGTAACTTTATCGTTTGTACAAGCTAACAAAACAATGCATGGAAAAAGACATAAGACTCAGGCTAGAAACACAAGTTTTTTTTTTAAATTTACTTATTTATTTTTTAATTATTGATAATATAAAAGCATCAAAAACATCAGCATGTTTATTTTATTTTTTGGATCGCCCTTACTGCCCTTTTTTGGATGAGAGAGTTGTGAGACATTTAGGTTAGAGCCTACAAAGAGTGAGAGCATATGGAAACTAAGAAACATAGACCTCAGGAAACTTGTCTCTTTTACAAATGATAAGCCCTGGAGACATTACTTCTTCCTTCACAGTTGTTTTTTGTAAATACAACCGTGCAGCATGGCTTATGTAAAGAGCAACCAAGAATTTGTATTCCTGTCCCATGCGTTAAGAATATGTAGTGCCCATGGAGAATTTTCTTGTCCTTTTGGATCTGTATATGGAATATAGTAGAAACTAAATAAATAAACATTGAAAAATAAATCAATGAATAAATTAATAAATTTGAATTCATTAAACTTAAAAATCTATATAATAAACAACATCAAAAAGTGAAAGATAAGTACTTCCTGTGTAAGTATATTCGAAAAGATTAAGGAGAGTAAATAATTTCTAAGAAGAATCCATAAGAAATATACATACATATTAGTAGCAAAAAGAAGAGACAGAGAATAAGAAAAAGAACTCAAAGACCAAAATATATATAACAAAATTTCTAACATTAATTGAAACAAAGGAATTGAAAATTGAAGCTTTATGAGACTATTTTGTAATAGTCAGTTTGGCAAACTTTAAAAGTTGTAAAAACATCAAATGGTTGTAAGAATGTGTAGCAGTCATGACTAGAAAAAAAAACTAAAGTGGATTATGAAATACTGATAGTCAAATAATATTAGAGTCAAAATAAATAAACAAAATTCACATGTATATAAAAACATGGACAGATTTCAAATGCCATAAAGAGGGAAAACAGATATCTGACATATGCATAGGACCTTAAAATGTACCAGAAAATAGTAAATATTATCCATAAATTCATGCATGAATTGTCAACATATAAAATACCCAGAAAAGTAATAAACACTGAAACGATCTGAATGCAGGTAAACCTTCTACATTAACATGTTGGAACCTGTAGTATCAAGAGGTGGGGCTGTGAGGACCAAGCGTCGTAGGAGCTCCACGCTCATGAAAGGAGCATTTCTCTTATGTGAGAACTCGTGGAAGGCACCATCTGTGAGAACTAGGCCTTCACCAGGCATCAGATCATCATTTAATCTTGGACTTTCCAGCCTCCAGAAGTGTGAGAAATAAATTTCTGTTATTTATAAATTACCCAGTTTAAGATAGGTTTTATAGCTACTGAAATAACACAAGTACTAACACAAGAAAGTGATTATATTTCAAATCTGGAGACAAAAATACAGGAATTGGTTTGAGATAACTGACAATATTGTTAAATTCATAATTTTTTAAAAATGGATTGGATACATACAAAAAATTCGTAAATGACAACGCTAGGTGTCTACCTACTTTGCCTTACATATGTTGAAATTAATACATAAGTGTTAATGATAAAACATTCACTCCACGAAAAAAAGGGGAAAAAAATATATATATACATATATATATGTTCCTGTATATTGGGTTATTTCTTTGTAAAGAAAAAGCTAGGAATTAATTTGTAGCTGAGGATTTGAAATCACCGCACTCGACAGCATACAACCTAAAGAGACTCATTCATCTTAGTGTGACGGGATATAGAATTCAGAGCGCACAGATCCCTCCGCAGCTGAGCACAGTTGTGCGGCACCGTGAGAAGTTAACATTACTAGGCTGCTGTTGCTAGAGCCTCGGTGTGTAAAGCCTTCTTAGGACCAGATCCAGGCCTAATGGATCTATCAATTGTACTGTTCACCCAGAGCGCATGATCTAAAATTAAACCATTTAGACTTAAAATCCAAGTTTCCTTCTCAGAGCTGTTTGTCACTACGCACATTACTCCGCTGTTCTGTGACTACCTCATTCTGTATCCACTGTAAGGGTCCTGATTATTCTAAAGCAACTTATGACATTTCTCTAGGGCCTGTCCACTTAGGAGAGACTGTGACCCAATAATACCAACAAAAGCCTTATACTGTATGATTTTCTTCCTTTCTTAAAAATAAATAAATAAATAAATAAATAATAAACAAACATACAATCATTTGTTTTCAATTTCTACTGACGTCCACTTCGAACCAGAAACAAGACTAGGCTGAAGTAAGATGAAGGGTTAACTAAGCAGAGAAGAAGAGGAGAAATACTGTGAGCTTCTGAGGACTTGCGCGAGCCACCGACAGAACTGTCCTCACAGCCCGCCTTATCTCTGAAATTCCAATTATTGTGAGATATTAAATTTCTTTAATATTTAAACCAATTTGACTTAGTGTTTTCTGTTACTTGCAGAAGAACACAATAACTGATACATTATCTCATATATTGAACTGTAAAAATAAATGAGAAAAAAATTGCGATGGACCTAGCCCGGTACTCAGCACACGGCTATTTTTAGTTAGAACAGGTCGCCCACGCCGCCTCCTTTGTCAGCACATTCCTTCAGCATTTCAGGTAACCAGCTTCTGTCAACCAGCCCAACCTTCATGCAAGCCCTGCCTTTCTTACATACGTTTTGCTTTTTAATATTATTGTTTTGACATTCAGTTGGTTTATATTTTTTAACAAAGTGGCTCAACCAGTACCTGCCAAATAATCAATATATATTTTTAAATTAATGAACTTACAAGTCCCAGTTGAAAACTGTGTGACAATGATTCTTGTATTATTTAAATATATGGCTTACTGAGGCTTTTCACAGGGCAATGTTCTCACTTATATTCATTATTTTAAATAAGAAAAATTTTAAATAGTGTCTTCAACATACATTGAAAGATATAAAACATTTCCATACTAATTTTTTTATCTATCATACTGTTTTTGAAAGTTTTTTTTTTTTAAAGAATTGGTTGTTGGATTCCAAAATGATCACAAACTAAAATTTACCTTCAAAACCATATCTCATTAGAGGTTTTCTTTCTTCCTTTCTTAACACTTTTCCCTAACATAAAAATTATAAGATTAAAGGTAAATGGGACAAGTAGAGACTCAGAAATTTCTAAGGAAGAAGTATATTCCAGGAAAACAAAAATCTATGTGCTTTGCCTTAGGTATGTTGAAATTAATACCTGAGAGAGTTAGCAACAAAACATTCACTCTAAAAGCCCTTAATGCTAACCCCTGTAAAGAGTAATTTTAGGAAGGAAAAAAAAAAAAAGAAAAGAAATATGGCATATGCACCCAAAATAAAGTATTGAAAATACTATTTTAATGACAGCAAGCACAAAAACATTTTGCATGTTCACTCAAACACGAATGTTTAATCCCCTTGAATTCTTTAAATCTCTGATCTCCTTTGGGAATGAAATAACTTCAGGGCTCAATTTGTACTGGTAGCTTAATGATTAAAGATGAAAAAAAAAACTTTGCCTATGCATCTGATTTTTATATGCCTTGTTTTACTGCAAATCCTATTAAAATAAACTCTGCTTTTAGTTGCTGTAATTGGATCCAGTACTTCATAGCTGAAAAATGTTAACTTCAAATTCTAATCTTTGTTACTACTAGAAAACAAGAGGTTTATAAGTACTCTATAAGATACACTTGTTAAGATAAAATGCAAAATGAAACTGCTAAATTTTTGAGTATGTCTATATGTTAAGGTTAATTCAAAATCATTTATAGTAATAATGTTTGTTATTAATGAAACAATCGCAGCAACTTTTTCTATTAATTTATAACCAATACAGGAAGGCGATATTTCTAGGCCGAAATAAGGAATATAATGTCGACCTTTATTTTTCACACCCAAACAAAACTCTTCCTGCAAACATAATTCTGTAAGGTTTATGACTGCGAGAGCCTCTGTGATGTGGGGAAGAATTTAGACATAGCTCTGTGATAGAAAAATCCTTACGTGAGTTCGCTCACTGTCAGCGTCACTACTTGACTTTTAGAATGACATCACTGTTTTATTAAAATATCACTTATTCTATATAACTGGATCAGTATTATTATATTGATAAATGTATATATATAATACATCATCATTTCTCAAACTTTGATCTGCAAAACTTTGCATATACTTTCAATCAGTTTGAGGAACTTACAAGGTCAAAACTCTTTCGTTATGATACTGAGATTCAATATATAAACACTTCACAAATGGTCAGTAAAACTGCTAATTTCTAAATACATTAAGGCAGTATCACCCAACCGTATTCATGATCATTGTTTTCTTCACCACAGTGCACTAGCAGTTAAAAACAAACAAACAAAAAGAGCTAGTTTCACTTAAGGGTGTTCTTGAGAGAGGTAGAAAAATTATCAATTTTATTAAAATTCTCTGCTTGAATACAACTTATTGTGTGACTTATACATAAAGCTCTTCTGCTATATATAAAATATTCTGGTGATCTTGAAGAAAAGTATTTGTGTTTTGAGTCATGTGCTAAACCAGCAACATATTCCATGGAATATTATTTATTATCTAAAGAATAAGTGATAAACAAAGTTTGATTATTCCCTTGGGTATATGACAAACATTTTCTCAAACTTATAAAAGCCAGCTTGCCGACCCCCAAAAAACAACAAAATAGTAGATGATATATGTCATTGACAAAATTACTGCTTTCAAATAAAAAATTGAATTGTAGAATACTTACATCTGTCCTGTGAAATAGGATTTCATGACATCGTTGCTGTTATGGCTTATGTCTAGATGTCCTTCCCAAGCCTCATGTGATCCTACGTGGAGCTTGGCAAGGGTGGCTGGATCTGAACTGTGTGATGCTGGGATCAAGGGTGTGTGAGTACTAAATTAGTCCACTGATTAATTTGGAAGAATTCTGGGCAGGATTAAGGGTGCCCCATCCTGGGTTTGAGTGCTATTTGCCCTAAGGGCAAGTAGGCTGGATAAAATATAATGGCTAGGAAAGAGAGTCACAGGTCACTTGTCACCTGCTGCCATGCTGCCTTCTGCCTGCCTTGCTTTACCATAGACTTTTTCCCCTTGCAATGCCCCTCTGCCAGGCCACTCTGCCTTGGAGCCAGTCAACTACGGACTGAAACTTCTATAAATTGAGTCAAATAAACCTTTCCTCCTTTACCTTTTGGTGGCAGGTATTTTGTTTCAGCAAGAAGTAATAGTAACTGAGACACTTGCTAAGAACAAAGGGGAAAATACTGTTGTATTTTTTACATTATGTAGTGTAATGTCAGTGTTTTCTAAGACCTATATAACTCTGTGAAATCAGTATTATTACCCAAATTACCAGTGCACACATTTTGCTAAATAAAAATAAATAAATAAATAAATAAATAAAAAATAACGCATGGCTAAAGACGTATCCAAAGTTCAGTAGATCTTAACAATAAAGAGTATTAAAAAATCCATTGATGTTATTTAATTTTACAGGTAGACTTTAAGGAACTCTCTCTCTTTCTCTCAACGAACTTTAGCTTTAGCATTACACACACTCGTTCTTTATTTTACAACTGCAATTCTATAAGATGCTGGGATTTCTTCAGCTACATCAGCTGCAGATTCTGCAATAGATTGAGTGTAGAAGCTGTTTGTATTGAATTACACAGTCCAAACTGATATGGCACAATGCAAACGTGTAAAACAATGACACTCTTACTAAACTGTCGTCTCAGAAAATAGTTATTTTTTATAACATATATCTTAACATGTAATAGGTTTTTAATTAGACAGATTATATAGATTAAATTCTCTGGCTTAATTACTAATATTGTGACTGTATATAAGCCACACAAATGAAAGCTTTTGGAGACAAATTTTGGGAACCACTGAATGAATGAATAGGAATGCTAACATGCAAAAAATAAAATAAAAATAGAGAATGAAATTCTACCACTAAGTTACAAACCTAACCTTATAAGATGATTTAATGTAATATTTATATAAAATGTTTCTTTAATTTCATGGAGACTGAAAAAAAGCTGAACTACAGGAATTAATGAAAATTAAAAAAAAATACTTCTGTAAGAAATAATATCTACTTAAATTTTCACTTATGGATAGAAAAAGAAATTGTTCAAAAAATTAAGAGTTTTGATTTGGCTATTTTATTCTACTTATTTCAATTTTAGATGACATCACTTAACTTCTACTGGGAAAGAAGCAAATGTTAGATTTTCTCATGAATTCTCACCTACCAATCAGTTTACTTATTTATTTACATTTCATATAGTTTTATATACTGACAGTATTTTGAACATTCGTGTGTCCTAAAATCCTAATACCCATCGTTCTTTCACTAGGGAAGGGATTTGGTACTTCACATCCCTAATTCTCTGTTGTTCAGGGGTTTTTTGTTTTGCTTTTTTTTTTCTTTTGTTTCTCTTTCAATTGAATACATCTTACTGTCAAAAATATATCTGAATCAGTGTGGATAGCACAATCTTTTCTGTCCTCCCATCTTTTACAATGCCAATTGCATTAAATTGTAGCAATGCTTTTCATCTATTAGAACTTTGATTAAGTGGTGTATGTTTAGTCTTTTCAGTTTTGTGGTTATCTCTATTTATTCTTCATATCTAAATTGTTTCTGTTATCTCTAATACTTGTATCAGGAATTTGAATTTGAACTTCTCTACCTTTGTCTAATATATACTAATTTTTATTACATTACCATCAGTTTCCTTTTTATTTTTCCTTCTTATTCTCCTTTTTATATCAGTTTTCTTTTGTTTATAGTATGTTTTTTGGGGGTTTACTGAATTATCTATTACTTCCATCTAATTTATGAGGCACTCATCAGAGATTTTCTTCAAGCCTTGGTCATATTTTCTTCAAAAATAGTTAACCTTCTGAATTTTGCACACTACATATTTGCACACCCCTCTCATTCCCCCACAGTCCTCTTCCTCCATTTCCTCTTCCTTCTTCTTCTTCTATTAGTGAACCATTTATATCTGACTTTACAGGTACACACACATAGAGCATCTACACGTATGCTTTGTTCCCAAGACTCCGTTGAGGAACTCTTATCTATCTACATCTAGTTCCTTGTGCCATGTATTGGAAACTCACTTAGTCTTCTGCTACTTTATAGGCAAGAAGCCAAGAGCTCAGCCAAAAGCAACCTAATTGTGACTTCCAGTAAGAATGCTCCAGATTCAATGTGACAGTCAGCCATACCACATCCTCTCCCAGGGAAGGTATGTGTGTGAGAGTTACTCACTAAGTCAGTGGAAGCTGCCAGGCTACTAAATGTATAAGCCCTGCTTTTTACCTGAGTTGAGGAATTATCGAGTCTCAGAGTGCCGAGGGCATTGTGTTCTCATCTCCCTATCTAATGTTTTTCCACTGCCTCAGTGTCCCGAGTGCATGTCTCCTTGCAAACCATAGACACATTAACAGGTTGAGACTTCCCTGCCCTGCCCTGCCTGCCTCTTGTTCCCTAACAAGTGAGTCTTTTGACTTCTTCTTCCCTCCCTCCATATGCCTCCCCATTTCCTTCTTCCTGAGATGGCGATTTCACTGTGATGTGCGGGCCTGCCTAGGACTCCTGTACTCAGGGGATCCTCTGCCCTCAGCCTCTGAAGCAGCTAGGATTACAGTTTAGCACAGCTCCTGACTTCTTGAATCCTCTTTTAATTTTGCATCTCTTGCAGCTCATTTCAGAACTCTGAACACCTGAATCCCTAGAAACTACAGTTGTGCTGTGTTGACAGAAAGGAATAAACATTCTAAAAGAAAGATCACGGAACTTTTTATAACATTTCTCTGAAGTAACTGCCATGAATTCAAATCGTTGAGGCTTTGGAGTTTGGCTGAGTTGAATTGAGTTGCAGCCCTTGCTGCAGTGTCCTGAGGGCTCCGGGGCTCCCTTACCTCATTTGTAAAACAGGACTTTTGGTACCCACAGCAGCAGGTTGTTGTAAGAAATAAATGAGATCGTGTATGTAGAACTCCTCCACAGTTGTCTGGCATGCTTGTTCAATAATTGATAATCATTCTTCTTATTGACTATTTGTCCTTTCCAGTTAGAATATGGAATCCTACTATGATTTTTATAGTTTCTAGCACAAATAAGTGATCAATTAGTACCTATTGAGTGAATATAGGAAAATATGTAAGAAAAACTGAAGAGGATTTAGAGATAAAATATTTCAGCTAAGTATGACTAAAATTTCCTTCTAGTTTTCTTGACTTCTATACTAGTCTATTCCCAAAGCACATACTGCATTGTAAAATCATGTTTTCTTTTTAAATTTAATCTCTCGATCTCTCTCTTACTCTGTGTGTGTGTGTGCATGTGTGTGTGGTAAGAACACAAGATAAAATCTATTCTCTAAACAAAAGTTAAAGTGCATAACATAGTACTTCTACTGTGGGAAAATATTTTACAGCAGAAATATTGAACTTACTTTTTTAAACTAGCCTGTGTCCTTTGATTAATGTGATGCCTCCTCCAGCCCCAGGCAGTTAACATCCCACTTATATATGAATTCGATTTTTCAAGATAATGCCATGTAAATGGCCTCATGCAGTGCTTCCTCCTGTGGCTGCCTTATTTCATTGATTATAATGTAATCAATGTTCATCCATGCTATCACATATAACAGACTTTTCTTCTTTTTAAAAGCTGAATAATATTCCATTGTATAGGTATACCCATGCTCAATATCCATTTGACTATTGACAGACTGTGGTGACTTATTATTGTGGTCAACTTCAGCAGGACTGAGTTGGTGCAGTACTGGGTGTAGAAGATCCACCTGAAGGTTCTTGTCAACACAATATACAGGAGAACAGGAGCAGGAGATAGTGGACGGCTGTTTCCCAGGAGAAGCTCCATTGTGGCTGGTTCTCCTGAAGGGAACTCAGCTGTTCTTCTCACAGAAGGAGCTCAGGGCCTTGTTGTCATTGGGGATGGCTGCTGTTTGCTTTGGGGAGCTCTGGTCTTCATCTCTGCTGCGAGCATCATATCCTGGTTCCAGTATAGATTTCTTCAGCCTTTTAGCGCAGATACAGACGTACATGAGACATTGCTGCAAGCTACCAGCCCGTGATTGGATCTTTCGATTCTCCAGTGCATAGACATTCTGCACTCTTCCTGCATTTTGCTGTTGTGTGTGAATGTTGTAACTTGTACTTGTCCTGCATTAAATATGCTCTCTTACAAACCATTGACTCTAGAACCATCTAATACACAGACACATTGTTTCCACACGTTGTCTGTTATGAATAGTCTTATGATAATAAGAAAGTGCAGATGTCTCTTTTAGATCCTATTTTCAATTGTTTTGGATGTGTACCTAGAAATGCAATTGCAGAGTCATGTGATAATTCTATTTTTAGTTTTTGGAAAATCCTCCATATTTTTTTCCATAGCGGCTGCATTATTTTTGTATTCTCAACAATGCACAAGCACTCCAAATTCTTCTCATTTTCTACAACAGCTGTCTTTTGTTATTTTTTAACAGAAACCATCCTGATATCATCCTGAGGTGATATCTCATTGTGGCATTGATTTGCTTTCTCTAATGATTACTGAGTAGAGCATCTTTTCAAGTATCTGTTGGCCATTGTCGAAATGTCGTCACTCGATCGAATGATAGTAAGCCTTTTGAACCTTCTCCTGAGTTCATCTGTGATCTTCCTCTTAACAGTTTTAGAAAAGAATTCTGCTAAGTTATTTTGGCACACACGAACTCACCCTCAATATCTGAAGAGCCACCTGGTGACTCCACCGCCTCTCTAGGTGCTTCCTCCCCTGTGGGCCACCTTCAGAAAGAACCCTGGTAAACCCTGACCTTTGGATGGTATATAATCTTAAATATTTGTCAGAACTCAACAGTGAAACCATCTCAGCCCAGGCCTTATGTTGTCCAGAGGACTTTTGTTTTAAATTCAATCTCCATATTTATTATAGATCTGTTCCAATTTTGCATTTATTCATGATTCACTCTTGGTAGATTCTCTAGCAATTTCTTCCTATTATACAGTTTGTTGGCATAGAATCATTCATGTTAATTTCTTATGATCCTTTTATTTCTGTGGTATCAATTGTTATGTTTCTTCTTTCCTTTTTTATTCATTTGAGTCTTCTTTATTCTTTGTAGCTAGCTGAACTTGGTCAGCTTTGTTTATCTTTTCAAAAATACTCTTATTTTATTGATGTTTTCTCTGTAGGAATTTTGTTTTTGAGTGCCAAGGAGCTTACATAAAATATAACACGCTATTTGAAGATGTTAACAATTTAAACTGAATCTGATACAAAACTTCACATTTTCATTTGCTCCTTTTCCATATTGTGTGTTATTGTCACAATTTATATCTATTAGAGTATTTGTTAAATATTATTTATATTTATTTTTAATACATCTGTCTTTAAACTATTATACTAAAAATAAAAAGTAATTTACCTAACACCACTACTATGTTACATTAGTTCCAGGAATAGCACCAGAAAAAGTGAATGGTATGACACTCCATTTAATTCCTTCATTACTCAGGGAGAATATGGGAAGGATTGTGTGTATGTTTTTGGTGTTGTTGGTTTTTTGTCTTTAATCTATTTAATCTGCTGAGCTGGGAGGAGGGCTGTTGTGACTACCCTCTCACACCTTCTCTCGCACACACAGGAGAAAAAGCTGTGGCGACTTCCAGGCCAGAGTAGTGTCTTTGTTCTCCCCCAAGTGAACAGACTGTGCTGATCCTGTTGGTGTGCTGAGCCCCTTGGACAGAAGTCAGTCCTACGAGCAGCGCCCTAGAAAAGTTAGGCTGCTGAACACACCAACCATATTTTCTCCAAAACTGGAATTCTCTTCCTCATTGTGTGACCTGTTTAAGGGGGAGAGATTTTAATAAAAAGATACCCTAAAGCTTCCTACTTGCTTTTATGAAGGTGGTCTCACATTTATAGTTCTATGTATACGCTTGGAGAAATAAGATATAAATCGTACTAATAGAATAAATCACATGAGATATTTAACATGATATTAGCAAGAAATAAGCTCCAGCAAAGGTTCCCTTACAGCTGTAAAAAGGTAGCTAAGGTACCTGCTGAGTCTTCTAATTCATTTATGGATTTTTCACAAGGGAGTTTGCTGGAATTGTTCCTGAGTCAGCATATTTGCTATGGGAAGGAGTTTCCAGGTTAGGTATCTCACTGATGTCACCCTGAATACTACATATTTTCTTTGAATGTTTTTAATATGAAGATGTTTATAACTGTAAATTGCTACTTTTGCTTTATTTCATTGTGATGCTGTGTATCTCTACTTCTATCAACTAATATAAAATGAGATTGGCCAAGTCCCCTGTTACTTCAGTCTCTTCTATCTGGTCTTATCCAGCCTCTCAAGAATAGAAAGGAAAGATAAAAAACACCAGTGATTTACTTTTCGCCAAATTAGGAACATTAATGAAATTTCTCACGATTTTGTTGGTTTTCTAGTCTTTGTTCTAGAGATTGGAGTTTAGTTTGAAAAATAAGCCTTCTCTTAAAATGAGAATCTTCTGTTTCTTTTCCTGTGGCTTTTGAAGTTCTATGGCATGAAATTGCGCCATCCCTCATTTGGATGATACTGGTACTTTTTCCCCTTTACTACTATTTTTAATTTATTCTGTTAGATAAGATACAGGAGCAAGAAATATTTATGACTCAATTTATTCTTCCAGCTTTCCCAGAAAGTTTCCTCTCAACCTACAGATTAATAATTAATTTTTTGAAAGCTTGACTTCAATTTGATTTAAAGTACAAATTCTGGCCTATTTTTTAAACTCCAGAAATGATTCTGTTATTGGCTTTCCACCACAATGCTTCATGACCCTTGGGTAGTATGGCGTTGTTGGTTAGGTGTCCTAGTAACATGAATCCCATCTATTAGGATGGAATCTGATATGAATTCTTTGTAAAAAGTATTTTTATCTTCCAGTTTAGGATATCAACAAAGGAAGATATTTTCATTAAGCCAGCAATGTGGTGGGACACACTATATAACATTAATTTTTTCCATACAATAATAACACAGGATATAAACAATTCACACCACAATGACTTTGTGAGTTGCATATATGCACATGTATATATGCACAATTAGATAAGCAATTAAGACATTCTCCTTATAGTCCAGGCTTGCATTTATAGGTCTGCAGTGCTCAACTTAGGTACCAATCATAATCAAATCCATGATTTATTGTATATATTTACAATCCATTTTGGTAGGTGTCGACACAGCTTCAAGTTATAAAAAAAAAATTAGATGGAAAGTCATATGGATTACTCTTGTAAGGCTGAACGTTATAATCCTGTTCAATATTTTAAATATAAACTGGCTCTTGAAATAATGAAATTACTCTGAACAGATTTAATATGATGGTTTTTAATGCAATATGGGCATTATATATTTTGTAAAATATATGTAGAATAAGTTTAAAAATAAATGTATTGTATCCATTTACAACATTCTAGTGAAATACATGGGTGTTTCACTACATGTTTCACTGACAAGAAATAATCACATAAATCTTCTGCACACAGCTGCAATTTAGTGAAATATGCAGTTTTCTGTTTTCTATTACTGTATACAGTATAAATTCTGCTGGGAGACAGATTGTGACAAATTTGCAAACAGCATCTGTATTCATACATTTGAAACATTAATTTATCCAGCAATAAAAGCTTTGATTTCCCAAAAGGAGAGTCATGTCTGAGAACTAATGCCTATTTTTGAGACTTAACTGAGTTTTCAATGTTAGTCATTTTCTCATGAGTTACGTGCTCCCATGGAAAAAAATATACAACTTAACAGCAAGTACAGAGAGTTAAAAGGGTCACACAAAACATAAATCTGTATGCCTACTTTATGTATGTGTATAATTCATATAAATAAATTTTTGGCTACCTACCCTTTCCATTGTGGAAAATGGTTTTGTTAGCAACAATATCAAAGGAATAACAAGGAACACTCTAGACTACGTATGCACTGAATTCTGTGCTAACTTATCGCTCTTTTCAAATGATAAATATTGTTCTGGGCATAATAATAAAACTTTTTGAAACATAAAATAAATGCTATGGTTATTTGTCCAGTTGTAAGGTTTATTTCTAGAATTGTACATACTATTTTTAAATGAACTGTATAAGCAAAATAGAATTGTGTAAGTGCAATTTTATGACTTAAGGTACTTCTTATGTTTTTGAAATTCCTTGACGCTTATTTACTATTCAACAAGAGCCAATTTCTGGCAGTATTATAAATAATGCTGTAGATGATAATCTTTGCAATAAAGAACTTTAATTAGCCATTTGTTTTGTATTTGTTCTTTTTGTTTTCTTTGTCAGTGTTGGTAATTTTGTACATTTCTAAAATCTCCTTCACACTATTTGATCATTCTTTTTTTATAATAAATCACAAAGAAACACGACATTAAAATAGGATAGTGCAAACTCATTGTAAAACTACTGGATTATGATTATAATTCTGCCAGGAAATGACCAATCTCACCAAAACCTGTGGGAGCAAACCTCGAGCAGTTTTCTCCACCACCTCCCAGAGATTAACCTCATGGCCAATTTCCGTTGTTCTACTGTGTTCTGACAAACTTTCCTGAAATCATATTTAAATACATGCAGAAATAGTTTTAAATGATATACTATGTAGTTTTAAAATTCTAACAGCTTTCTCAGCTATTTCAATAGTGACGGTCTGAAATCGGCATCCATGCTGCTTTTTTAATTAAAATTTTACCCAAAGGAAAATGGTATTTAACAGTTTGTGAGCTTACTCTCTCTAGAAATTGTGCAGTGAATTGTTTGCTCACACCATAAGGCGCTCCAGTGTCTTGGGCTTTTGCTTAACTGTCTGATCGTTGTTTTTCTTCCACTCCTGTTACACTTTTGACCTAATTTAATTGACAGAGGCAATGGCGGTCACATTGTTTTCTGGCTGATTACCTGAACAGGTAGTGAAAAAAATAGTCAAACCACAAAGAAAGCTGGGACATTTATTTCAGTCACACTAAGTTGGCAGAGAGGGAGCAGCACTCAGAGGAAACCTGAGGAAACTTTACTTCGCAGGAAGGCGCTGACCCTGGAGAATTCTTCAATCGCCACGTTTATGAATTTCTCATTTTTAATTAATTTCTTCTTTCAAGTCAATACATTTTCATATATCATTGTCTCTGAACTGTTGTAGGGATAGAAAAACCTGAATTGCTTCACTGTTGACATGCGTGTTAGGTGTTCCTGCCTCTCACCTTCTATACCTGAGGGGAATGTAATATTAGCATCTTGTTTTAAGAACTTATCGCTCATATTCATTGATTCTAACTTTCTCTAAAAATCAAGGATTCATGAAGGTTTTGTTCACAATGGCTTGGTTTTGGTCATCTTTTCTCTCTTTTTAATATTCATTCTTTAGTTATAAAGGGAATTAAAAACTTAACCAGTTTGTACTGGTTGTTCATAAATTTCAAACTGTTCATGAAAAATCACATCAATTTAGTCCATTATTTAGCTTTCTCTAGCTGCCTTCACTATGATAACAATTTTTCCACAATTTGTGTTTCATCATCATTTCAAGGAATAGAAAGTGAGAAAAAGACAGTAATTGTAAGATGAATAAATTTTGTTATTTAATGATTAAATAACTCCTCATTAGTGTTTTTGCTTTAATTAAAACAAGCCTATTCCTCATTAAGGTACTTAGGGGCCATTAGAAAGGTGGAATTCTTGCAAAAACCTGCCCCAGGATTGAATTATTGCCCCCACCTGTCTGTATTATTCAGCTTTCTCATCACTAGGACACAATAGAGGTCACACGTAGCTTAAAGGAGGACAAGTTTAATGTGTCTCGCTGTTTGGGGGAATTCATTCTACGATCCTCTGGCTTCAAAGCCAAAATATCATGATGGAAGATACAGTGGATCAGAGCTGTTAAGTCCATTTGGGCCAGGAAGCAAAACAGGGCCACAGAGCCAGAGAAGAAGGGGCCAGGAACCATACATAAGACCCAAGTCATCCTCCATGACACACACAGACACTCTCAGAAGGATCTTTTCTCAATCCCCTGGGAGGCTGCCTACCAGTCAAGCTGATGAAATAAAGCTTAACCACTACTCTCCTGTGAGCTGAGTAAGAGCTGGTACTCTGGAACCCATGCACCAAAAAACGCCACTCTGGGTTTTCTAATTGTAGTTCTCCACATGGAAGAGGTGTTCACAGGCACAAAAGCGCTGTGTTTATTCTGCTGAACACAACCTTATCCATGTCGCCCTACCCACCAGGGTCCCAGCTCATGTCCCAGACAGGTATGGACTTTTCCTACAAATCTAGACAGCCATTAGCAGAGGGGGCTACAAAACATGAGCCACAAGAAGGGAGGAAGGAAGTAGTCATTGTTTAAGACAAGGAAAGGCTGGAGGTTGGAGAAGTCAGAGTCTCTGACCATCCATGAGGTCCTCACATGGGTGGGAGACCAGTGATGAGATGGCGAGAAAGGGGATGGGCTATGGGTAAGCCTTCTTGATTTTTAAGTTTATAATTTGATTTGTATACAAGTATAGTATTAGTCACAGTCTGTTGGGTTCCTTTTATGCTCTAGCCTTGACACATCTTACACGAAGGAAGTCCAAAAATAAACCATTTTGTTTATATTAAGCTAATTGGTTTGAATGAGGATTATATAATGGGTAAACAATAAATGGAGTGAAATAGATGTGAATTGAGATAATCTCTTTATATTTTATAAATTCTATATGTTTGTTCAAAATAATTGGCTTTTCTTTTCTGGTATGCATTTTGCAAGTAAGTGTGAAAGTTTTGGAAAATAATATATTTACATTTTTGATGCTTGCATGGGATATTTTCAATACCAACAATGACAGCTATTATTAGTAACTATATTAGAATTAAAAGTTATTTTTTTAAATGTGACTTTGATGAGAATGAATTTGTAAGAATAGGGTATATAGGTGAAGGAAGAAACTGTTCTCTCTGCATATAAATGGCAGAGAGACTGAGGTCGATAATACATATTTACAGTATTGGCAAAGACTCGCTCTTTAAAACTAAAGTACTTCTAACCATACTGATGAAAAGTGACAAGTGATCATGACCAGTGACATTTCAAGACATGGATCTAATTATTTTCATATGAATATTCTTAAACTAAGAATTTACCTGAGCCCATTTTAAGGTAGATATTAATGTGTTTTAATATTTTAATGAAATTAGTCCATTTGATTTCACAACAGCTTAAAATCCAGCATATAATCTAAACCCAGTTATTTCTGATTTTTTTCTGAGTTTTTAAATAATAGTTTCTACTTAAGTCAAAGTATTTGAAAACCAAACCAACAAACCCTCTCTAAACAATTATTTATAACTAGACAATAGTTTACTTTGAAAGGCTCTAATGAATAAAAATAGGACTTATGTTTTCTACATACCCATCATCAGTTAAATACAAGTTCATAACAATTTATTTTATAAGGATTAAAATCCTGCAAATGACAGTTTAGAATGTCAACAATGATATATGCTGGCACAGGGACAATCCTTTCCAAAACTAGCATATGTATAGACACTTCAACACCAACTGTATTATTTCAGAGTTGTTGACTAAAACCCAACAATATGAAAGGAGCCAGGAATGATGAAACATGCCTGTTTCTGGGAGGCTGAGTTAGGAGGATCACAAGTCTGAGTCCAATACGGGCAATTCAGTACAGCATAACCTTATCACAAAATAAAAAATAAATAAATAAAAATGGGCTGAGGATGTAGATTAGTGGAAAAGCCCTGGGTTCAATCCTCACTACTACCAAAAAATAAAAATTAATTTTAAAAAGGAAAAAAAAGAAAGGCTTTTTCTTTATGGTGATTATTACTTCAGTTAACTCCAGTGCCTTTGACCTTGTCAGTTGTTATTTGGTATCTTCATTGTATCACTATTCTTCTTAACTCCCACCTTTTTATAGGGTGCTTTTCTTGGTTTTGGTTTTATGGTAGAATTTTGTCTTTGCCACAAGCACCCATTTCTAGTGGGTTTGGGAAGATTCAGGGTCTAGCAATCAAAACACACCATGGTTGGCAGGCAGGAAAAGTCAAGGTTCTGTTTGGACTTAGAACAAGCTGTGGCTGACCTGGCTACTGTGTTCACTCACATTCCTAGTCAACCTTCCGGTCAGGCACCCACCCAGATTGGGCATTTGTTATCTTTGCAGCAAAATTTAAGAACAAATCATTAGTTAAAATCATATGATCTTTCTCTTCCCCAGCACTGACCCACACCCTGTTCCTTTTTTTTCACCACAGAATTGAAGTATTTAAGAAGACCTGCTATGATTTCTCCACTTACAGAGAGAAAAATATTGTTTTCCTCCATTACTTTATGGAGGAAGTGAGTTCAGCTTCCATTTGTTTTTCAAATTTATCTTCATAAGAAAATTCTCTTCACTGGTAAGTTTCAAATCTCATATGTCCACTTGAAAATAAATTTATAAAAAGTTTATTAATTTTCTGAATTATAATGATCATCCATTCATATTTTGATGATGTTTTTACAATATTATTTCTGTATTTTTCTTTCTTATCAGCACAATATATAATATTAACATTTCCATACATATATTTAATTGCTTTACAAATAAAACTTCACAATGTCATTTTTATGTCATTTTCATCTGAGAAGAAAATATTATAGAGTATTAGTCAAAAACTAGATGGGGGGGATTTAGCTCAGTGATTAGAGTGCTTGCTTTGCAAGCACAAGGCCCTGGGTTCGATCCCCGGCACCACAAAAAAACAAAACAAAACAAAACAAAACAAAACAAAAAACTAGATCGGGGCTTAATTCATCAGAATGAGTGAAATCTTGACTGGATTATTATGATACAGGAAAGCTTCATGTGCTGACTGACAGAAAATTTCAAGTGGAAAAACCAACTCAACCACTATAGCAATAAAGTAGGCATTAGAGAATGTGGGCTTTAACTTGTTAATATGGGAAAATGCTGAAGTCACTTTGAAATACAATTTGATAGTTCTGTAAAATGTCATAGATAGACTTATTACATTACTCAACATTTCCACTCCTATCTATACGTTCAAGACAAATTAAAACATATCCACCCAAAACTTTCAAACAAATTCTCATGATAACATTATCTGTAAAAAACAAAACAAACAAGTCAAATGTGCAATAGCTGAATAATGGATAAATAAAATGTAGCAGACACCTAAAAAGGAATATTACACAGCCATAAAAATGAATGAAGTACTGATCCATAAAGCAACATGTACAAACCTGAAAATAATTAGGCTGAGCCTTAAAAACCAGTCATAAAAGACAAATCTGATTTAATTTGTAGGAAAATGCCACATTAGGCAAATTCATAGAGACAAGAATTAAAACAGGATTATCAGGACTAGGGATGAGAACAAAGAAGGAGTGACTACTAAAGGTTATAAGGTTTAGTTGGGGGGGAAGATGACATAATCTATAATCAGATAGTGATGACTGTTGTATAACTGTGTAAATAAAGACCACTGAATTAAATAGCTAAAGAGGTAAATTGTAAATGAACGAAGTTACTGAAATGCAAAAAAGAGATTAAACTTTGATTAAAATCTAATTTAAATCCTCTCTGTAGAATAAATAATCTGCAGTGTGGGCATTTTCTTTCCACCTGGGTATTGTGGGGTCATTCTGGTGGTTTGTCAGTGGTGGTGAAGAACAAGAACTTCTATTCTCAGCTGAAGACTCTAGAGGAACCTCAACACACCCACTGTGTCCATACCTTATTGTTATTTACTCATCACAGCTCAGTGGGCCTGTGTTTTTTTTTTTTTTATCAGCTACTGAGTCTTGCATAATATAGTTCCTTAAATGCTCCTCAGCTAAAGCAGATATCACCAGTGTCTTTTCCTTAAATCCAACCAGTCTAGGTGTGGCCTGTCCAAAATGCATTCCATGATCAATTTAGTGAAATGGCACCAACACACATTTGTTGTAGTGTTCTGCATATATTATGCCACCTAAGAGTCTCTTATTTTCTTAGAATATCCACAGCCATCTCGGCCGTGAGCTCTTCATTTTCTAATGTAAACGCCTATAATAATTTTAAGTGATCTTATTAACAACAAAACTGATTGTGCCTCTCTTTTTGCGATGTTTATTTTTTTATGTTTTTATTTTCCATATTAACAAGGATAGGCCCACATGCATTAATGCCTCGTCTATTGCTAAAAATGGTTTAGCTGATTTCTCCACCTCTTGTCTTCTATAATTTAGCACGCTAAATAGTCAGGAAAGCAGGAAGGCAGGAAGCCTTATTGCTTGCTTACACAAAATCCAAATTCTTCTTCTATATTTGATAACCATAGTGCAAGTTTCCAGGACTATAATTTAGGCAGATTGCCCATTAAACTCCAGCATGAACTATACCCTTCTGTTTAGCCATATTGTATTCATTCCTTTGGAACTACTTTAACAATATAAAATAAAGTTCAGAAAGTAATTCATTTAGGTGACGCTGTCTTTAAGTCTATATAGATGTAACACAAGATTACCCAGCATTTGAGCAACTAATGATTCATAACTACAGACAGTGTGGATTATACATGGTCATTTCCCCTGTAATCAGGATAGTAAACTCCAGTATTCTGAAGACTAAATATAGTTACATTGTTTTGTTTTGATTAGTTTTCTTGTGAGAGAAAATATTCTGGTTTCTCTTTGGATCTCATACATCTATGCCTATTTTCTGGAGAGAGCCAATAAATGCAATATTTCTGTTGTTTCTTTATGAATAACATTATTATCATGAAAGAAAAAAATGAAAGAAGGAAAGAAAGCAATTAGCCAACCACTCAATTATGTTGCCTAATCTGTGCTGACCCCATCAGCTTCACGCCTGAATTAGCCACTGATCTCCTCTGAAGAAGGACACTGCAATCCCATAAATCCAGGCTCCCCAACTCAGTCTAGGAGAATGAATACTTGGGCTTCTTTTCAATGATATTTTAGTGGCCTCCAATGCTCCACAGGCTTAATGCTGGACATCAAATTTCAGGAGAATTTTCAGTATTGAGTTGATTTTATGTGCCCTTATCTATGTGCACAGATGTTTAGGACTTTGCTTGAATCTAAAGAGTAGATAAATTTGCTGTAGGAAAAAACACCTTCATAAAGTCATATTTTGTACTTGAAACTGAGCATTGGTAAGGAACACTGTGACCCATCACAGTCGTAGGACGATAAAGCATCACATCACCAAACTTTGTCCTCACAAGAAACCGGTTTTGTAAATCTAGAGTTCAAGCATTAGCAATCTTAATTATATACAAAAGATGTAATCCCCCCTAGTTCTAAAATGTTGTCTGTTCCTTTATCCTATAATTACCTATAAAGTTATATGAATAACTGTTATAGCCATTTAAATTAAATTGTTTGATTATAAAATGAAAAAAGCATATACTTTGATAAATCTAATTTAATTTTCCATAGTACTGATAGTCGTGCTTACCTTTATTTTAGAAGCAGAAAAGTGAAAATTGAGATGGTTATATAATTTATGCCATGTTACCCAGCCAAGATTGAACACATGTGCATTTCAATCCAGAGTATTAATTCCTCAAACTATTAGATACAGAAAGAACTCAGAAAATCAAGAGACACTGATGTGTACTCCATGTACCTTGATATATGGACTAAGCTGTCAATACTAGCATAACTGAAGTTTGAATGCTCACTTTATGATTCTCTAATAAGAAGAGTTTACTTTTTCAAATGAGTTTAAGAACCCTGCCAAATAAGGTTGTAATTCATGCATATAGGAAAAAGACGGAAATGTTTTAGCTTCCTTGCTGACAAATTACCTTCTGAAAGATAATTCTCTTTTCTTTGCTTGCAAGACAAACTAAATGTGGGGAAAAAAGATGTAGATACTTTCTATCTGATATTTAATTTCCTCTTGGCAGCTCTTGGAATTCTGTCGTTACTCAGTAATCATATAGCATTTATTTTATTTTGATACTAAGATAAATATTTAGATAAAGAAAACTGGGGAAATATTTAGCTGAGTAACAGTGTCATCCAAATTTGAAGTAAAATTGAGGTTTATTTTTAACTGCTAAATACATAGTAATGTTATAAAACTACACTAAGAATGATGAACAAAAGAAAGTGTCACTCTAAATTTTAAGTGAGAAAGCAGTGACACCAATAAGAAGTACAATTCCTCATTTATTTATTTTTTCTAAAACTATGGTTAAGAGGCAAAAAAATGAAAGGAGGGAAGAAAAGGATGGAAGGAGGAAAGAGTCAGGGAAGCAGAGAGGGAGTAATGGAAGAGAAGAAAAGGGAAAGAAGGAAGGAAGGAAGGAGGGAGGGAGGGGAGGGTGAGGGCTGACAACTGACGTTCCCAGGAGTTTCCATCGGGTAAGGCAATTGTTTCACTCAAAACTGTGCCCCATTCCTGGGGCCATCTTGCCCTTTTCTGTTACCAGTGCAACAATCCAGGATCTTGTCCATGACTGAAGCTGCATGTATATATTTAGATGGATGGTAGAGAGATGAATAGATATATGATAGATAGCTGCTAGGGTAGATAAAGAGATATGCTCACATGCACTGTGGTCTTAAATTATTAGCAAAACCAAAATTTAAGTGACAAACTACTCAAACATACTCTAGAAGTATTTTACTTAATTTTTGTTTCTATTTATTAACTGTACCTGTTATACTCGTTTTCTTTGTTTCTTTCTTCTCTTATCTCAGATTCTGAAGACTGAGTTATACATATTCTTCAGTCATTACAGGCTAATGACTTCAAAATGTTGCAGCAGTTAATATACAGTTAGGAAAAGGGAAACCATTTATATATTTCATGCAAGAGATGTCATACAATGGCTTGGTTCCAAAGGCACTGGAAGGTCTTCTAAAGCTCACAAAAGCTGGGGCCAGTAAGAGCAGAAGCTACAAATACCCCTGGAAGGAAATCTAGGAGACTGTTGCTGCACTTTTTTACAACTTTTATTTTTTTGTTAGTAGGTGTTTGCATTGTTTTACTGGAAATGCCATTGCAATTGGTTTTGATCACAATGCCTATCACACTCTCACCAATGAATAACAGTATGATTGATCTATAGGCGCATTATTGTTTGTCTTTGTAAAAAACTCAATGTTCTGTTGTTAATTTGCATGCAAAAAAATTGTATTTTAGTTATGTTTGTCACATTTTTCAGCATTCATTCTTATAGTCTCTCCACTTTGCTTGATGTACATCTATCTAAGTCATGCTATCTAACTAATTCATAGGATTCCATGTTGCATAACTGTGTATTTTATTTATCTACTTCCTTTGTCATATATAACTAGGTCACTTCCAATCCCTGCTGGCTCAAATACACTGTTACAAATATATTCACATACACTCCCTTTGGGATGAGTATCAAGCCAAGGGACCGCTGAGCTATAGATGATAAACATAATTAACAAAGTATTGCCTGACAACATACCAAATGACTGCAGCTAATTTACATCATTGACTAGCACAGGAGGAAGATTACTGTCGCTCCACATCATCAAACTATGGTATTATCCAACTTTCTAATTTTACCAATCTCTTACATGGAAAGTTTTATTAGGTCATAGTTTTAGTTTGTATTGTTCTTATAAATTTAAGCATTTCCTTGACCACTGCATTCATATTTATGTTACTTTTTCTACTGATTTAATTGCCTTTTGTCATTGCTTTTCAGAGCTATCATATAATTTAATTTTTTTTTCTCATGCAATCACTTAATTTTTAGCTCATGCGGTCACTCACTAATTGAAATTTTATTCATCATTTGTCATGTAGTAGGCATTGTTTTAAGCACTTAGACTATATGGATGAATAAGAGAAATACAGGGTCCTAATCTGCATTTTAGATTCAAATTGATGTGGGAGGGCAGTGGGGGATGATGGTGAGTAGGAAACAATAAACATGTGAATTATAAGGGAAAGAATCAGAACCTGTGTTAGATGGTGACAACTAGACATGTACTAGGAAGTAGAGCAGCATAAGAAAATTGGGAAAACAATAGTTTATAGGAATACATGGCAAAATTAGAAGATATCACTTAAATAAAGACTTGAAGCCATGAGTATAATCCATGATGATATGCGGTGGAAACATTCTAGGAAGAAGGTAACTAAAGATTTATGGTGGCATGTAATACAGGTGTCTCAGGAAGAGCAAAAAGATAAGAGTAATAGGATACCCAAGCAAAGATGAAATCTGCTTTTTACTCAGTGAGCTAGTATATAAGTGGCAATTGTCAAGCAGAGGAATTAAATTCTCTGAGTTGTAATTTAATAATAATAATTTAAAAAAATGGCTTCCATGTTAAAAAGAGCCAAGAAGTGAGCAAATGTGCAAACAGGGGACCAGTTAAGGAGCCAGGCAGAAGCGCGCGGGAGGGAAATGATGATGGCTTGAGCTTGGCGTTGGCAGTGGAAATGGTGAGAAGCAGGAGGATTCTGGGCATATTTTGAAGACAGAGCCAAGACAAATTAATTCCTTGTGGGTTCTCGGTGTTGTACATGACACCTACCAGTCTGTCACTTTCGCTGATAGGAATTATGCTTTGTTCAACGGAAGTATTTAATCACAGTGCATTGGCCCTCTCTGTGTTCATAGGATGCACCGTAATGTTTATGTCAAGTTTGAGAAGTTCCATCTATCACCAGGCTTTTAGGATTGTGTGTGTGTGTGTGTGTGTGTGTGTGTGTTATTTTACAGCTTGTTATTTTATATTTTGGTCTTTAAACATTTCATCATTAATCTTTTTAAAATGCAAAATCAAAACCCAGTATATTTTTCCTTATGGATAGTAAATTAATTTCTACAAATCAGTCCTTCCTCGTTGACTTCTAGCATTACTTACACATCATAATACCATAAGTATATGTATCCTAGTAAACTGTGACTAGCCTCCATTGGATAATACCTGAAAATAATTTCAATTCATTATACATTAACTACAAATGTATAAATTTTACACAAAAGAAATGTAAAGGCTATATAGTTTATTTTAATTTCTGGCCCATCTGGATCAAGAAATCTCAGTAAATATTTTACATAAACGTCAAAGTATTTGATTCATCCTATGTCACCCAAATACTCTCATAAACAAACTGAGTCATCCGTCTATAACTTGGAACACCCATATAAAAGTTGTCTTGGTTACTCTTCTCTCCTTGCTAAGACAAAAATACCTGACATCCAAAGTTAGGGGAGGAAAGATTTATTTAGCTCACAGTTTGTAGAGGTTTCAGTCCACAATCAGCCGGGTCTGGGCAGAGTGGCATGGCAGACAGGGGGAAGGCAGCAGGCAGCAAGGTAAGCACAAGAGAAAGAAGAGGGTAAAAAAGCCTCTTTCTGTCCCTCATACCTTACCCAGGCTACCTGGCCTTAGGGTGGGTAGCACTCTAATCCTAGTATCACATCCCTGATCCCAGCAGACTTATGCCAAACCAATCCGTAGACTAATTTAGTAATCACACACTCCAGGTCACATGAGGCTTTGAGGGGGACATCTAGACATAGACCATAACAAAAGTATTTACCCCATCCAGTTTTACAAGCCAAGTTGAAAGTGGGCTTTCTTTACAAAGAGAACTCACTAGAGACCTATTAATGGTGAATATTTTCAGCAATTTTCCATTATTTGTCATTAGAGAGACGTGAATGATTTTCACTTCACCTCTTACTATCTGGGTAAATTTCTGAAGCTTTATAAACCTCAGTTGCTTTCTCTTTTAAAATAAAATAAAAATATCCATTGCTCAACTTTACTATGAGAGCATAAACAATAATGAATAGAAACCAATTAGCCAAACTAAGTAACTGTGATTTAGTAGTAACTTCACCTTAGGAAGAAGTGGCTGTATTCTTTTTCCTTTATTACTTATTATTCATGTAAGAAATTCACTATGAAGCAATCCTCAATTGTAAGTCAGTCAATAAGATACAAAGGCAGGTGTTTTGAGAGCATTTCTTTCTCTTTAAGAATGGAGCATAGATCTGCCAAGCTCTATCCAAGAGAATATTATTTGACTGAACTTCCAACAGTTTTTGGCTGTATTACAGAACTATATTTTCATATAGACAAACACTGAATGACGGTTTTCTTTAAGTAGGTAAATGCAGCATTTACTAGGTAAAATGCAGCATTTAGTATCACAGATGTATAAAAATACACTTAAATATATTATAGTGTTTTGTTTTGTTTTTGTAGTAAGGAGACTCTTTAATTGCTAAAGAAAGAAGGATAAGGGCTGGGAATTTAGCTCAGTGGTTAGAGTGCCTGCCTCACAAGCACAAGGCCCTGAGTTTGATCCTCAGCACAAAAAAAAAAAAAAAAAAGGATAACATTATTCATTATCTATTGTTCTTGTTTTAGAATTCAATATTTTTGGTTCTATAGATGATTAATAAAAATTTGTTTATCCAACTTTCTATCTGCCCTAGGCTACAACATTAGAATAATTCTCCAAATGCAATTATAAATAGCTTCTTATTCAATATTATTTGATATAACAGTAAATATAATAGTAAATTTATATAACAGTAAATTTTCTTCACATACAGCTTCACTGTTTTTCTATTCTCTATTTCTAGGCTCTGTTTAACGCTAACCCTGAGCAGATGTTTGGAGTATAGGTTGATAGCTTAACAGCTCCCGATATAAGCATGACCTTCATAAAATTAAAGCATGGGTTGTCTAATATGGTATAAGTGGCTTTTTATTTAAATCCGAGTTACAAGTAGAAAGCCAATAATCACTGAGTATGAACCAAGTGTAATAACCCAAAGATGATGAGATGGTATTTGCCCTGTATCAGAATAAGGTTAAAATGGCTGTCAAGGTGACAGATGCTAATCAGTGAAACCGGAACAATTATGCCTAATAATCATTAAAGGAAGGCAGGGAACTAGACTCCTGGGAAAGCACCAGCATTTGGCAAAACATGGTTTGATTTTATTCAGAGAATTTCAGAATTTGGGGTCAAAGGTGATATCAAACACAAAATAATGTTGCATTTCCAAGTGTTGTCCCTTAGATTAATGAGAGGATATAAATAAATCCAATAATTTCACAAGACTTACTACAATAAAAACATGTATTTGAGGAAAGTTAATTTCATAGTTCTTTGGAAAGGAATGAGTTCATGTTATCTTTTAATATCCTTTAAAATTGGAACAGTACCTACTCCAAATTTTATACTATATTCATTTTCATATGTTGATTTTTGCAACATAACATGTAAATAGAGAAAACTCTTAATTCTTTATGTATTTGAGTATATAGTGAAAAGCAAAATATCATATCAGGGTAAAGTATTATTTTCCTCTAAGTGATTCTTATAGCAGTCCAATAGGATTTTTTTAAATCTTGCTACATAATCTCATCATCAAAGATGGAGTCAATTGATAACTGGATAAACAAAAGGTGGTATCTATATATAATGGAATGCTATTCAGCTATAAAGAATGACAAATTAGTCATTTATAGGAAAATGGATGGACCTAGAAAATATAATGTTGAGTGAAATAAACCAGACCTGCAAGCTTGAATACTGTATGGTGTCCCTCATTTGAGTGAGGCAAAATACAAACAAAAGAAAATGGTAACCAATGGATACAAAAAAGGCAAAGGGTCAGATCTAAACCAATAGGTAAAAGGTCTAAGGGAACAAGAAGAGGGCAAAGGGGGAGGGCAATGGGAATCCAGAGGAATAATTATATACTAACAACAATAACCTAATAACCCAAACTCAAAACAGTAATATATATGTACACTGGGTACTACAATAAGTTTTTGTAGTTGTGACTTAATGCTGTATCTATGTGGTTGTTTACATTACTTCTTGTTATAAGCCAAAGGCACAATATATTATGGTCTATAAGCATCTGTAATGACCTGTAATTTTGTGTAATTGTGGATATATTTTAATTTAAAAAAACACTTAAAAAGACGTAATCAAGAAATCATCTCATATGACTATAATATTTAGTATAACTGGTTAATATGGAATGCTCCGTAATATGAAATATTATTCTCTGCACAAAGTAGGTTGGGAAAAAAAGTTTTCCTTTAAGTGATTAGGCTGTATTGCCTCCTGCTTTCTATACCATTAATGTACAAGGCAATTTTCCTTCAATCCTCCATTGATAGATTCTAATTTTTAGTATTTCTGACATTATACTATTTAATATCACTGACTGAACTTTGATACTTCTGAAAGAAAATGTTAAAAAGAGAAATAACGCTCCTATTTTATACCATAACTTTACCTCTTTTTAACTTAGATTTGAAAAAAAGATAATTTCAATTTGTCTATATTTAAAGCTATGCTAGAGACTAAAACAATTGAAAAGGATCATTATACAAGTATTATTAAATAGATTTTTAGGCAGAAATCAAGACCTTCAAAATAATTTATTAAAATCATTTTTCCTAGAGTAGAAACAATAACATATTAGCAAATGTGTAGCAACACAGAATCAATTTCATTTTAACCTTCTCATCATATACATAATATTTTACATATAGTAACTTATTAATAGTTGTGATGACATGAAGTTCCTTAATTTTCATTAATACTTTGTGACTATATAAAATCTAAATATTTTATACTCTTTTAATGACCTCATGGCACAGCTGATTATATTCTGTAGAATATCTTACTCACTCTCCACTCCCTGTCAACATTATAGCTGTTGCCTGGGATGAAATCATCTCTCTGTTTTCTAACTTGCCTCCTAGAATCCATTCTTTTTCCTTGTGATAACAAGAGAGATTCCTCTAAAATATCAAGAATGACTATGTAGTGCCTTTGAATAAATTTCTTAAAAATCTTACCACTCTAACCCTAAGTTCAGTGTGTCAAAATTCCTTATTTCATGCCTTTTTAATTAAAAAAAAAACTTTTAAAGATTTCTTTAACTAATGAAGAAAAACTTAAAAATTATACATATTTGTGGGGTACCATGTGACATTTTTATATGTGTGTGAATTGTACCTTGTAAAACAGGTTAAGCATATCTACCTCTTCAATCAGGAGCCTTGGCACATGTTTTCCCAGCTTTATAAGGAGAATTTTTCAAACCAGGTATGGTGGTGCTTCCCTGTAACAACATAGGACTCCAGGAGGCTGAGGCAGGAAGATTTCAAGTTTGAGGCCAGCCTGGCCAAGTTAGCAAGACCTTGCCTCAAAATAAAAAAAAAATAAAAAGGACAGGGATGTATCCCAGTGTAAAGTCTCTAGCTCAACTCCCAGGAAAATTTTCCTCTCATATTCTCAAATACTGTTCTCACTCTCCTGCCTACTTTTTTGTAGTACTAAGTATAACTTTTTTAGGGAAATCATTATTTACTCCAAACACCCTATTTTACATCCTCCCTTGTACACTGCACATCTCATTGGCTGAATTCAGCACAGTGTATGTTAAATATCTCTATAATTATTGTTGGGTATTTTATTAGCAAATCATAATACCAACAAGCCCAGGCCTCTGTCTATATTTAGCCTATAGGTGCACCCATTCTCTAGCAGATAGAAGTTACCCAAAGGCTATTACTTATTTAAGTTACTGCATTCTTCTTCTCTGCATAAATAACCTATTGCCATAACAAATTACCTCAGAACATAGCAGCCTAAGAAAATCAAATATTGCTTCATGGTTTCAGTGGATCAGAATTTAGGCTAAAACTGACTTCTGATTCAGAGTCTCCTGCACAGCTGTGATCAGTGTCCATGAGGATTCCAGTTCTCTCAGGTCTGAGGATGGAAAGGGTACATTTCTCAACACAGTCATGTGTCCGCCACTGTCCAGGTCCCAGTGGACAGAGGCCCTCAGAGGCTCTCTGCTGTCAGCTAGAAGCTGACCTTGGCTCTTGGACATGGACACCTTGCTTCATTGTCATTTTTCCAAAAATACCCAATAGGGCTTTCAGTCATGTGAAGCCTAATCTTCCAGAACCACTTCTTGGATGTGACAACTCATCACGTTTGCTCTATTCTTTCTTGGCCTGGCCTATACTCAAGAGGAGAAAAATCACCCATGATGTAAATTCCGGAAAAGAGACATATTGGAAAGCATCTACCCAAAGTTATTCCATTTGATGAAAATGATCTCATGAGCACACTTTCTAGTGAGCATTTCTTTTTAACTTCTTACATTTGCCCACTTCTTATCTAAATTATCACATCTAGATAATCAGTCATAATATTGTTAAATTTCCTGAAAGTAGGTACTTGATCCTCACAGCAACTAGGAGAGTGCTCTGCACATAGAAGGTGCTGAGCAGCTGCTACTGAGTAAATGAATGCATGGCAATTTAAAACATTTTTCAGAAAGGACATGATAAAAATAACTTTCCCATCACTTCTTAGTTTTAAAAGATTTTTATTTCTTAATATGAAGTGTGTGACATTCTTATGGCCTCGTGCCTCAAACTGCGTAGATTCACAGTACATGTACCAGTCACTCTTTTAGTATTCTAAAGATCTCGGGAAGAAATAAATGTGTTTCATTCTAAGATAAGATGCATTTTTTTTTTGCTTTTATAAAAGAATATACATATTTTGATTTGCGAGCTACTTATCTAAAATCCTCATGGAATAAAATTTCTTGGAATGGAGATTTGTTTACAGCCCTGAAGATCATGCCAGTAAACTGCACTCTCAGGTTGAGCAACAGAGAACAGTATGTTTGAGGCCATGAGGCTTACTCCATAACTATTTTTTAAAAACTTAATCAGTCCTACAAATTCTCAGTCCTAGTCCTCTAAGGAGAAAAACTGCTCAAATATTGCAAAACAGTTGCCAATTCTTAAAAGACTAGATTAGCGTTAATGAAGAAAACAGTGGGGAAGGGAACGCAACTGCCACCTGGAGGAGACAGATGTGAGGCCTCCTCCGTGGTTTCTGCGCCTGTCTTCTGAGAGCAAACACCACATTAGTTAATGATAAAGATTTGCCTTATCCTACAGAACTCAAACACTGGCAGATCATTTTTAAAAATGTTTTGGACAATGTGCTTTAAAGATCAAAATAGTTGGCATGTTATTAGCTGACTTAAAGGAAAATACACATGTGTCAAATTGTATTGCATCCCAAAGATAACCATCCGCATTAGTCTAAAAATAAGACCACAGAAACAGGAGTCTAGAGGGGTTTCCACAATGGTGAATCGAGATGTCTCAACTTGATGTGCTTAAGAAATGATTGGAAGCCCCGCCCATAAGATGACATCATCAGGGGGTCAGTGGATCACCCTCACTGCTCAGATCTGTGAGCCCTTCCACTGCAGACCAGCACAGGCCCCGCCTGCACAACAGCAGGGTCAAAATCTAGGCATATGGGAAAGACCTAGGACAGAAGACACTGCTAGCTCTGTCTTGCTCTCGTTTTTTTTCTTTTTTCTTTCTTTCTTTTTTTTTTTCCTTTACTTCCCTTTTCCAAGTGATCATTACCAAGTAGAGCCAACCATACGTGTGCCACTGAGGAAAATTCTGGAGACATAAAGGGCACAAGAGCCAAGAACTGCATATACCTAGAACACACTGTAAGATCAGACATTTCCTAGGAAAGCATTGATACTTATCTTAAAGTAACCTCCCATAAACAAAATATAAAATCAACACAGAGAACAAAGTAAAAGGGGGAAATATATGTAATATATATAATATATATGTGTGTGTGTATATATATATATATATATACACAAAGAAAATGACAAGACACAGAAGTAAAATACAACCCCAGACCCCCCCAGCCCAGCCAGAACAAACCCAGAGGACAATGAAATAGAGAAAATCAGAAGATACCCAACCAAACTTTCAGAAATGATAGCAACAGAAGTTAAAAAATGGACAGGTGAAGCTATAGAGAACATCAGACTAGAAATAATTGCCCAAGTTAAAAAAGAGATGACAATCATAATGAAAGACATGCTTAGTGAACTCAGAGTAGATACACAGATAAAAACACAGGATCTTAGAAAAATGACGGAAAACTTGAACACTCATCTCAGTGAAGAAATGGAACCCAAGAAACAGATCCAAACAGATATCTAAGAAATCAAAAACTTTCTTGAAAGTATGCACAGTACACTGGATGAAAGTGAAGACAGAATCTCAGACCTAGAAGACAGGTCTGCAATTAGTGACAATGAAAAGAAAGACCCTTTAAAAATAGCTAGAGACTATGAAAAGTCACTACAACAGCTGCAAGATGATGTAAAGAAGAACAATATAAGAGTGACTGGAGTGAATGAAAACCAGGAGACAGTGCGAAAAATCTAAAAAGTTTATTTACAGAAGAAATCAGAAAACTTCCCAAGTATGAGAAAAGAACTTGACATACAGATAAGTGAAGCATATAGAACTCCAATTACCCATGACCAAAATAAATTTACATCAAGACATATAATAATCAAGTTTCCAGAAATTTGACAAAAGAACAGAATACTGAAAATTGTTAGAGAAAAAAACAAATCAGCTATAAAGGTAAACCCATCAGAATCACAGTGGAGTTCTCAGCACAAACCGTTAAATCAAGGAGAACCTGGAGCAAAATATTTCAAGTTTTAAAGAAAACAATCTCCAACCCGACTGATGTACCCAGTCAAATGATCTTTTGAATTCAACAACGAAATAAGACACTTCCATGACAAAAAAACAATGGAAGAAATTTGTAACTTCCAAACCACCTCCACAAAATAATTGGAAGGATTTCCTAGAAAAGGACACTAATAAAAAGAATCCACCAGGCAAGACAAGCAGCTAAACTGAGGGGAAACACAGAACCAACAAGAGAAAAGATCTATGATGACGATAAGTCAATGTATAACAACTGTAACCATCAATGTAAATGGTCTCAACTCACCAATCAAAAGGAACAGACTAGCAGAATGGATCAAGAAGCAAGATCCATCAACATACTGCATACAAGAGACACATTTAACCCAAAAGCAAATTCATAAACTGAAAAATCAAAGGATGGAAAACAGTATTTCATGCAACAGGAACACAGAAAAAAGCAGGGGTAGCTATGCTAACCTCAGACAAAGTGGACTTCAAACCAAGATTGATCAAGAGGGACAAAGAAGGTCATTACATATTTCTTAAGGGAAAACTCCAAGAGGAAGAAATAATAATCCTTAACATTTATGCACCAAATAACAATGCATTTAACTACATAAAACAAATATTGAGGAACATGAAAGATCAAATGAACATTAACACAATTATAATGGGAGACAACATCAGAATACACATTTTTCTCAACTGCACATGGGATGTTCTCCAAAATAGACCACATACTAGCTCATAAAGCATGTTTAAGTAAATGTAAGGGAATTGAAATTATTCCATGCGTACTATTGGACCATAGTACAATGAAACTGGAATTCAATGGTAACAGAAACCAAAAAATCCACATAAACACATGTAAAATAAATAACATCCTCCTGAACAACAGCTGGGTCACAGAAGAAATTAAAGAAAAAAATTAAGTAATTTATACAGTTAAATGATAACATCAATACAACATACTGGAATCTATGGGATGCAGTGAAAGCAGTGCTAGAAGGAAAAGTTTTTGCATTGCACTCCCACATCAGGTAGATAGAATGAGCTCAAATAAACAACTTAATGTTGAACCTCAAACGTCTAGAAAAGAACAAATCAAACCCAAAGCTTGTATGAGAGAGGAAATTATTAAGAACAGAGCTGAAATTAATGCAATGGAGCCTAAGAAAACAATAAGAAGAATCAAGGAATCAAAGAGTTGGTTCTTCAAAAGACTAAACCAAATAGGCAAACCCCTAGCCAGTCTTATCAAAAAAAAAAAAAAAAAAAAAAAAAAAAAAAAAAAAAAAAAAAAAAAAAAAAAAAAAAAAAAAAAAAAAAAAAAAAAAAAAAAAAAAAAAAAAAAAAAAGAAAGAAAGAAAGAAAGGGGTGAAGTCAAAACAGATCCTATGGAAATTCAAAGCATCATCAGCACCTACTTCAAGAACTTATACTAAAACAAGATTTAAAACACTGAAGAAATAGACAGGTTCTTAGAAACATATGAATTACCAAAATTGAATCAAGAAGAGATAAATATACTAGATAACCCAATATCAGTCATTGAAATTGAAGAGGTAATTAAAAACCTACCAACAAAGAGAAGCCCAGGTCCTGATGGATTCACGGCTGAATTCTACAAGAAATTCAGAGATGATCTAATACCACTACTCCTGAAAGCTCTTTAATGAAATTGAAAAGGGAGTAGTACCTCCAAAACCATTCCTGGAAGCAAGCATTACCCAATACTAAAACCAGAAAAGGATCCAACCAAAAAAGAGAACTACATGCCAATTTCCCTAATGAACATAGATGCAAAAATTCTCAACAATGAATTATCAAGAAGATTATACACTATGACCAAGTGAGATTCATCCCAGGGATGCAGGGATGGTTCTCAAATCAATATACATAACACAGCATATCAACAAGGTCAAATACAAAAATCACAAGATCATCTCAATAGATGCAGAAAAAGCATTTGACAAAATTCAACACCCATTCATGAAAAAAAAAAAAAAAAACTCTACAGAAATTAGGAATAGATGATCTATATCTAAATATTATAAAAGCCATCTATGACAAACCAATGGCCAACATCACACTAAACAGTCAGAAACTGGAAGCTTTCACACTAAAATCTGGAACAAGACAAGGATGTCCACTGTCATCACTATTATTCAATATAGTTCTAGAAACATTAACCAGAGCAATTAAGGAAGATAAAGAAATAAAAGAAATAAAGATAGGAAAGGAAGAAGTTAGACAATCATTATTTGTAGACAACATGATACCCTCCGAAGAAGACCCAAAAATTCCACCAAAGTCTTCTAGATTTAATATCTAAATTCAGTTACATAGCTGGATACAAAGTCAACATCCAAAAGTCAATAACATTTCTATATACAAATAAACTCACTGAGAAAGAAATAACAGAAGATATATATTTCACAATTGCATCAAAAAAAGAAAAAAGAAATACTTAGGAATCTAACAAAGCAAGTAAAAGATCTTTACATTGAAAACTACAGTACTTTAAAAAAGGAAATCAAAAAGGATATCAAAAAATGGAAAGATATATCATGTTCTTGGTAGAAAGAACCAACATAGTGAAAATGGTCATACTTCCTAAATTACTATAGAGATTAAATGCAATTCCAATCAAAATACCATTAACATTCTCCACAGAATTAGAAATCGTGAATTCAATCGTGAATTTTATCTGAAACCAGAAGAGACCAAGAATAGCAAAAACAATCCTAAGCAACAGGGGCAAGGCAGGGGGCATCACAGTCTCTGACCTGAAACTATATTATAAAGCTACTGGGATAAAAACAGCATGGTACTGGCAAAAAGACAGACCTGAGGATCAATGGAACAGATTAGAAGACACAGAAACAACTCGTAACACACTCAAATACCTCATCTTCGAAGAAGGAGTCAAACACCCTCACTGGAAGAAAGATAGCCTTTTTAAAAAATGGTACTGGAAAAATTGGCTTGCCAAATGCCGTAAACTAAAACTACACACGTCTCTCACCATGTACTAAACTAAAATCGAAGTGTGTAAAAGATCTAAACATTAAAACAGAAACACTAAATCTACTGGAGCATAGAATAGGAAGAACTCTCGAAAACATAAGGGTAAGAAAAAAATTTATGAACAGAACCCAAACTGCACAGGAAATAATACAAAGAATAAGTGCTTGAGACCGCAGCCTATTAAAAGTCTTTTGTACAGCAAAAGAAATCACCAAAAGAACAGGATGAAAATCCACAGACTGGTAAAAAATTTTTGCCAGCTGTCCCTCAGACAAAGGTCCAACACCTAGAATATATAAAGAACTCAAAAAAAAAAAAAAAAAAAACCCAAATTTAAAGACCCAATCCAAAAATGGGTATCTGAAATGAATAAACATTTCTCAAATGAAGAAATAATAATCACATATAAATATATGAAAAAGTGTTCAGCATAACTGGTAATTTGAGAGATGCAAGCGAAAACAATGCTAAGATCCCATTTTACTCCAGAAAAAAAAAAAAAAAAAAAAAAACAGTTATTATCAAGAAATCAACCACTAACACATGCTGCCAGGGCTGCAGGGAAAAAGGCACCCTCCTCCACTGTTGACAGGAATGTAGGCTGGTCCAACCACTATGGAAATCAGTGTGGAGATTCCTCAGAAAAATTACAGCTAGAGGTTCCATTTGATCCAGCTATTCTTCTGCTTGGTATCTTCCCAGAAGAATTTAAAACATCATACCACAGTGATATATGCACAACCATATTTATAGCAACATAATTTGTAATAGCTAAGTCTTAGAAACAACCTAAATGCCCAACAGCTAATGAATGGCTAAAGAAGATGTGGTTTTTCTACACAATCGAGTACTACTCTGCCATAAAAAAGATAAACTAGATACATTTGTAGGTAAATGGATGCACCTTGAGAACATACTCTTAAGAGAAATGAATCAGACACTCATGAGTACATATCAAATTGTTTCTCTGATATGAGAAAACATAGTATAAATAAGGACAAAGAGTTATAATAGGTATTATGTAAAAGAAAGATAATATTCAAAAGAGAGAACTAGAAAGAAAGAAGGGGAAAAAGAAGGAAGGGAAAAAGGAAAGAAAGGGGAAAGGAAAAAATGGAAAAATGTAAATAAACCTGCTGTAAATAGTCAAGGGGGAGCAGAAGGGAGGGGTAGGGAAGAGGGGGGAAAACCAAGATACATCATGTACAGGTACAAAATAACCATGATGAATGTGATCATTATGTACACAATGTACATGTTCTTGGCAAAAAATAATTTTAAAATATAATAAAAAAAATTTTGCACCATTTCCCACATTTACACATCTCCCTAGTCTCATGTGAAGTGTGGGATTCCTTGGCCTTTTTCTCCTTCTCTGCAGACGAGATCTCCTCCATAATCTCTTGCTGTTAGGAGCTGATCACCCACAATCTTGCACCAAGAGCAAGAGAGAGCGATTGAACCAGTGAGGAGAGAGAGAGACAGAGAGGGACAGAGACAGAGAGACAGTGAGAGGAGAACCATTGGCGCTTCTTGCAGAAAACTCAGAGAACAATCCAACACTCACACTCCAAGATTTTACAGTATAAATATTCTGGAATTTTTCAACCTCTTGAAGTTGCTATTTTTGTTTCTTTATATTAAATCCCTCTGAGTTCAGTAGTTTTAATAATTGTTCCATTGTAATTGATATTTCTATTCATTACAGAAAGCAAATTTTATTGTCTATTATTACAAACACTGTTTTAGATATTTTGGACCATCATTAAATTCATGAAATATTGAAATAGACATTTCTTTGCCTTTCTATTTTTTTTTTTTCTTTTTGCCTGTCTTATCTTTCCAGACAAATTAGGACTATCACATAAAGTGTACTTCATATTATCGCATATTATTCTTATTTAATTATTTTAGTTCTTTAAATATTAAATGCTGTGTACTGTCCTAATTATGCCATATTTATATGGTTTGCATTTTATGACCCCTGCCTTTTTGTCTTAAACATTTCTTTGTCACATTATTTCACATGTTTCTATTAACCTAATTTCCACCTGATTTTTATATATTTTAAATAAACTATATTTTACATAAAAGTGTATCAATATATGTGTTTAACAGTATACTCAGTCCTCCAAGTGAGATGTGGAGTATTAGCAAGTATGCTGTGTTACTCATTTTCTTTTTTTAAAGTTTTTTTTTTGGGAGGGTTGCTGGGGATCAAACTCAGGGCCCTGCTCTTGCTAGGCAAGCACTCTACCACTTGAGCTAAATCCCCAACTCACCCCATTTTTTTTTATCAAGGGTCTTTGTCTCCCTCCCATCCTCAAAGGAAAACCCTTTCACTAATTTTGCTAGCATCACACTCATTAAATTTTAAAAGCAGTGCATTCATGTTTGTGTGGCTCATAATAAACTGTTTACATTTTAGTTTTATTTATACAAATAACCTTATAATCTTTCATTTTTCTGTAATTTTTGCAATATCATATATCATGTGTTTGTTTATTCTCGTGGATGTGACCGCTATGTATAATATTTTATATTTTCTACTATTCTTAGAATCTTTCCTCCAGAAATATATTATTACAGACATTTAGTGCCTGTCTACTGGTGAACATATTCAAGAGATTCTACTAAGAATGTAATTGTTGAGTAAGAAGTTATAAATGTTCAATATGATTACATAATAACACAAGTGGCCTTCAGAATTGTTAAATTTACACTCCTACCAGGAGTATAGAGTTTCCATCACCAGGTATTACAAATGTTAATTTTTATGAATAATTTTTATGAAATGTTAATTTTATGAATATTTTTTATGACTTGACTTCTTGGAATTTGATACAATTTTATTTATTCCCTACAGGTAAAAAATTCTAATTTATAGTACATGTATTCTTGGGACATTCTCTTTTTCCTCCTTAGTTTGTATTCTCTTCTTTCTCTTTAGTAAGAGGAATCTCAATTTTTTATTGAGCCTACTGTCAGGCACAGCACATTAATGTATTTACATTTTCTTGTGCTTCACGTATAAATGTAGATTTTTATAAATTTTAAGAGTAAAAATAAGGAAGTTAAAAAATGTAACTATTGTGATGCTGGTATTATAAAGTTTCTATGACACACTCGAACTATGTACCTCCCAAAGATTTCCACATGAAAAAACTATATGTATGAAACAGTAAAGATTTTAAGTCAAATTCATTTGCCTTTTTTTTTTTTTACTTAGCTTTAATTTGAACAAGAAGCTAAAAGTTTTGAAAGCATGTTGGAATATGAACCAACATAAATGTATTCTAGCACTTAAAGCCAAAAGCAAATTGTATAATTACAGAAAAGGGGTATATTTGTTAGCAACTTAGTGTTATAGAAAACAGTTCAGAAGTATGTCAATATCCTTTGGGGATGTTTCCATTAATTGAAGTACCATGTCAAGAATGTTGCCAGATGAAGTAATAATTTGCCTTTACTCTGGTACTCAGATACTACATGGTATGTAACGTGTAATATCAAACTCGCTGTTTTAATAGGAATATGAGTACACTCTAGAAGGTTCAGAAGATATCAGTAAGAGATACACAGGATTTAGATGGTACACATATCTCTCTTAAAGGTCTGTAATGTAAACAAAGCAATGTTAAGGCTCAAGGTATCAGACACTACTAAGAACAATTAAAACCAACAGTTAGGAGTTTCAGATGTACAGTTTGAGCTTAACCTAAAGAACAGCTCTGCAATAGTAATGACTGAAGAGATGAAATTAATTTTCTCTTGATATATATTATTTGCTGTCACTGGTGGTGACTTAGGCCAAAATAACCACATGGTGGAGATGTTGTAGAGGAAATTCAAGCATTAGGGAATAGAGGACATTTAAGGTTACTTCCAAACTCTAGAATCTATAAATTTATGGGGCAAATATACAGAAAAAGTCTCAAATTTGTCATTGACATAGTGTTCAAATTCCTGTACATGTAAAGTTTGGTCCTTTAGCTTAATTAAATTAAAAATTTCTATACTGAGTATACTTGATATAGAATTTTTTTCTGACTGAACTCTGAGTTAATTTTTAAAATTATATGTGCCTCTACATAATATGTATCTGGCATATAAAAGCTCTAGAATCAGCATAAAGAGAGTGCTTTCATTTTACAAATGTATAAAAATACATAAAGCTAAAATGGTACTGAAGATAAATATTACAGAGAACACAATCACCCCAAAATAGGTCAGCACAAACTATCCAATTGATTAGATGCTTGCGGAAAACCACAGCAAATGGCAAAATCAATTCACCAATCAGCTTTGCAGTGTTTTATTCTAAACCTAGCCAGCTGGACGATTAGGAGATACTTGGTGTTTTTATGTCTCTCATTGAAGAAAGCATCATTTTCCTTTGGAAACAGATGGTTTGGGACTATAGATTGGTCAAAGTTCACTAAGGTTACTTTCCTACAAACAGAGTAAATTGATGTGGTACAATATGCTAGTTTGAATCTTTTGAATGATTCAAAACTGAGACAGAATGGTTTCTGAATTGATATTTGTTTATAGGTTTTTGTGGCTAAAAAATTACTCAATTATATTTTAATGCAGTGATTCTCCATTGTTATTTATACAATATTGCACTTAATTTACTCTTTTGTAGGTTAACAATTTATGCCTCAAGAAGTAGAATTTCAAATTATTATTTTAGATTTTGTTTAAAAAATAAAAATGAGACTTCGTTCAGTGTTTTGGAAAACTCCTCTTAAAACGATTTTATTCTGAGGTAATTCTTTTATTTGAACTGAATTGTCCTGTCATCAAAGTTGCTAGATGAATGTTTAAAACAGATAAAGATTGCAGCATTTTAGAGCAGAGAATTTAATTAGAAATCATTTATTCTAATTCTTTTATATGAAATAATAATCTTTTGGCTGAGATTTCAAAATTCACACAAGACTTATATCCAGTCTACCGTCAGAGTCCCACCAGTTACTCTAGTAAGGCTATAATCTTGCACAATTTTATATGCTTAGGTAAGGTAGTCATACTATTAACATATTAGGGATGATAAAGAGGAAAAACAGCTCATCAGAACCACAGTTCATTGACTAAAAGCTACACTAAGCAACAGAACTTTTATTATGCCATTAAAAAGCTTCCTCTTGATTATACCATCTATTGTGCTCAGTTACTGGTCTAGGGAAACACCATTTTACTGCTCCAGTATATTTCATTTGGTGTGTGATTTTATGACATCAGTCAAGATTATACTTAGATATTCTCCTTGCCCAGCAAACACTTTATGGGAAGACTCAGTCTTAAATGGGAAAAATATTACAAAGATTTATGTATCACATTATTATTTGTAATAGCAAAAAAAAAAGGAAAAACATAAATATTCATCAATGACAGATGACACAATTAAAGTATTCTACATCCTCACAAATCCCATGTGACTGCAATAACGAGTGAAGAATTTTAACATTCAAGTTATGGAAACCATATGGAACTTATGTAATTTTACAGAAAAAACTTCACAAAAAATAGTCAAGGAAGCAACAAAATGTAATATTTTGCCGTTAAATTAGAGATGCACTTATATTATATGCTCATTGCATATACTCTATATGGATGGATATGTATCCCAAAATATATTTTATCTGGTTTTGAGTTTATATCCTGGTTCTACCACCAATTATCTGAATGTTCTAGTACAGAATAATGAATCTTTCTAGATCTTAGTTGTCTTACTATTTTGAAAAGTGGATAAAATCCTATCTATAATAAACATTAACTTCCTAAAACTACATGTGTTATATATGTGTTATTTGGTATAATTCCTAGTTCTTATAAATTTATAGTGTTTGGTTACATAATATACAAAAAAATACACAATCACAATAATATTTGGTATCATTATTCTAAATACATGCACATTTATAGAAGGAAAGTTCAAGAAACAATTTTTACTAAATTTCAAAGACTAGAAACTGTGATGTCATTTTTTATGATTTATAAAGTTTAAACTGTATGTTTTATCACTGATATTTAAATATTTTCACTGTCCTCGATCAATTTGTTGACATTTAGAATTGTGTAGTTTCTACCGAAAATTATGCTTAAAGTAAAATTGCCATTACTGATGCACAGTATTTTCTGTGGGATTCAAGTGTCTTTGAACTTTAAGCTGCCTATTTTTCAACTCTTACGAATTATATGTAAGTTTCACAGAGTTACGTAAATTCAGTTTGATCCAAAGAGATTAAGAAATAGAATTTAGCAGCTGAAATTCTGGAAACACTCTTTGATTCTTATCGAAAGAAAATAAAGACAAAGTTTATCACATCATAAAGACTTACTGAGAAATCCAAGACTATAAATATATAACTGTCAACTAAGGGATCTAGAAAATATTAACAATAAAAACAAGGACATCTTCTCTTCTGCTTAACTTTTATACATAATTCACAAATCAAGGATCTAAAACGAAATCATACATTGAGGCTAAACGTTTCTCTATGCTTCATTGATACTTTTAAAATAAAATAGAATTTTATATATTTAATTATGAGATCATATAAAGAATAAATTGTTGCATTATACTAATAACTTGATGTAAGCGTATTTATCAATAGATATATAATCATGGACATAAAAAACTGATAGAAAACAGAGTTCACTCCATGTAAATCTTTTTAAAATTTTAATGATATAAATACTGAAATCTAAATTTAACAAATTATTTTCACTTAATCTCTATTGCTCTGTAGTTACAGTAGCTTTAGTCTTCCCCTGGCCCTTTGCATTTATTGTACTAGAGGTGGAGTGTAATTTTTGCTCCACTGATGTTGTGTGCGGCTACATGACTGGTTTGGGTAAAGGAATATTATCATGCATATGTAAACAGAGGACTGGAATTTGCTTGCACAACTAAACTGACCCTCTTGCTTTCCTAAAGGGGCCTGAGAGAAAAAAACATGCCTTTGTTAGCCTACTCAGTTAGGGAATATGCTAGACAAACAGGGATGATCTGGACTCAAAATTTGGTGCAGCAACAAGCGCAGGCAATCCCAGCTCACTGAGACCAAGCAGACCCACAGATTCTTGAATGTGTGTATGTGCACGTGGTAAATTCCACTTGATTTAAGCAACTGAATTTCAGGATTATTTGTTATAAAACAGTATTATGACACTAACTGACACACTGCAATTTCCAAATTTTTGTGGATTCAGCTTAAAAACTCATTAAATATCATTAATTTGGTGATTATTCGTCATATATTTAACATTTTACAAAAAGTTTGTCAGACACAGAACTGAGATTTAAAATAACAATTTCTAGGGAAAAGTTAAGGAAACATGAACTAACACTCATTTTCCATCAAATCCAAATAATTAGTTAAAATCTGTATCTCCACTATCTAGAGAAATAACTGAACCATTGTTCACAATGAGATAAATAAAGAGCTTTGAGTGGACCAAATCTGATGGCTGAAAAAGACTTGCCCATGCATAACAGTGTAGTTAATTTTCCTTCCCTTTGAGGACAAGATGGGTCTATAATTATTTTGACCAACAGAAAATAGCTGAAATGATATGATTTACAGCCCTAGGAAACTGCAACTTCTACTTCTGCATAGATTGCTCCCTATTGATACCAGTCACTGTATTCTGAGGAGGAGCCCAAGACACATAAAGAGGCCATACGGAACTGAGCTAGAATACTCTGCTCTGCAGCCCAAGCTGAACTCCCAACAGAGAACCAGCTATGTGCTGTGCTGGGCAGCCCTCCGGGATTCTTCAGACCGGTGGAGCTTCTGTATAACAACAACTTATGCCAATGCCACATGGAGCAAAAGAGCTACCCCGACAAGCCTAACCAGTCCACAGATTCCTGAAAGATACTACATAGTTACTTTGAACTACAGAATAAAATAGTTGTTTGCAAGACATAACATAAATCCTGACAAATAAACTAATTCTTACCTTTGAATGAATTACTTGTTTATGAAGTGTGATAGAAAAATATGGTGAATGTTTATTTAAAAGATTTATTATAGTAAAAGACATATTTCTGTTGATCCCTCTCAAAATGCCCTGCCTTGATTCGAATGCACCTATCCCACTGTTCTTGCCACTTTCTGAAGGAGTTTTGAAATTCCTTTCACAAGTATCTTCTGTTGCATTCTGAGGCTGGCTTAATGTCCTCAATTGATTCCTTTTCAGGGTCATTTAGACCTTGGAGAAGAGCAGTACCAAATCCAGGGATGAAGGTAGATGAGGACATACTGAAGTGCTTTTATAAGCCCGTCTTTCTGTCGGGAGCAGGTGGCAGCAGCATTCACTGAATTAGCTACACTGCACAAAGACGCTCAAGAAAGAGGGCTTCCAGAATTGTTCACAAAGTGACAATAAGTATAGTGTGAGTCTCCAGTGCAAGGGGGTGTATTTTGAGGGGAGTTATTGCAAGGTGTCTTCTACTTCAATAGCTTTAAAATTTAAACACTGACTTTCTATTTTGATCACAACTCATAGTTAAGTCTACCCTTACATGGTCCTGTAGAAATATCGCCATTGTTCTCTCTGCTGGTGCTATCTGGGATTTGGCATTTCTCTGTGGCAATGCTCTAGTAACATTGTTTTCTGCTTATTTCAGTGGTGTGTGTAAAGAACTTTTAGGAGTGTTTCCCCAGAGGTCTCAAAATGGCATATTTGAGCCAATATGACCTGTAACCACCCTAGTATTGACACCACAGTTTTAAATCTACACAGTATTTTTTAACGCATTAGCTAATGAAAAACCTTTAGAAATCATGTTAAATTATATCACCTTTTAATATGAATTGCATTTCACATTAAATATAGGACTCTATCTTCGATTAATGAATACAAATTCTTCCAGCACTAGATCAGTATTTTTGCATGGCACTTCAGATCCACAATAGATATATACTGATGCATGATTCAGAAGAACAATCCTCTCTCCCCACAGTCTTAGCACATTCTTGTGTTGAGTGAGTCATGCTCTCATACCTGAACTATGTCCAGAAACTGCAACAGTTATATTGATCAGGCCTTGGGAGCAAGAGTAGAGCTCTTGTGTACACAAGAGGGAAGAAAAAGTCTACAGAATTCTGCTTCACAAGGCTGGTGTGCTTCTTTGTGGTTAAATAGAGCTACGGGCTACTTCAACTAACGACGTAGTACCTCATATATCGTTCTCATTATATTTATCCAGTATCTTAAATCTATCAATCCACATAAGAAATACCTATAGATACTACCAACCACCTAATTGAAATAAATTTGATCTTTTCCAAAACGTTTCCAGGGTTGTTCTAAATTATTTTTTGAAATAGTTTTCTTCTAGTCAGGCAATTAGACATCTTAATTAGAGGATTTTCTGATTTGCTGCCCCTCCGTTCTGCACGGTTGTTTTTTGTTTGTTTGTTTGTTTGTTTGTTTGTTTTCTTTCCTGGGTCTCTGAAGAGGTAATACTGTCACCTTGAATTTCACTAGGTGTTTCACTTTGGTTCAAGATGAATCTCTTCTGATTTCCAAACTGTGGTTAATCTTCGCTCTTCATATTTTTCTATAGTTTGTTTCTTTTTGAATGGTAGCTAAAAAAAGTAACTATTTTGAATATTCATGTGTACTTCCTCATAATTTGATCCTAGTTTTACTTTTGTCTTCTGATTTTTGGCTTGGTTCTGTTTTTGACTCTGGCGAGGGCAACCTTGCAGCTGAGATTGCAGAGAAGGCTGATTCACCAGCCTGGACTCACACACCACAGTGTACGCAGTGGTCCCCACATAGTGAACTGGGATTCTATTGTTTTATTAAATATATCACTCTTTACAGTTTAGACGAGGCAAGCGTAATTTTCATTTTTTTTTTACTTTCATATTTGAATTATTTCATTATCAGTTTTATTTAATCAAAAGGAAGAAAAGTATCTGAGATTTTGAATTCGTAGTTTCTAGAGGTCCTTAAACGTAGGCTGGTTTAAATGTTCATGAAGAAATTTGCTGAAAGCTTGCCCACATATTGCAATCGTGAAAGAATAAGCGGCTAAGTTCACAGTCAAGTGAACAAAAATGAGGATTTCCAAGCGTCTGAGGACTTTCAGGACGGGAGCGCTGTCAGGGGAGAAGTGAATCGATACTGGAGATGAATCTCATTTGAGCCACTGCAAACCTGCTGGACCATTTCCCGAGATATGGTAGAAGGCAATTGAAGATGGCGTCATGTTCAACAGTAATACTCGAACTCCATCACAAAGAATTCTCAAAAAAGTAACATGAAAATTTTGTCTTGAGTATACGTGTAATGTTTTCCTGATGTTTTTCTTTTACTAATGACTCTATTTGTGCTTACATAATTAAATATGTTTCTGCATGAATATAATAGGTCTCCTACCTAAAAGGAATTGCTTATGAAGAAAAAAATGAAGGAATTTAATATTTTTTCTTTGGAAATCAAAGCTGATATATTAGAGATCTAATATTATGGGGCTTTGAGTTAAGGGCTATAGTAAAATACCAATTTGTTATTTTTAAATACCAAGATATTTTAAAGAGCTTCTTCATTTTCAAATGTTTGCATGTACATGTTTGCAATGCATAATGTTTATATACTTTGTATAGAGTTGGTGCAGATACATAACACAACTTAATTTTTTTTCTCAACCCTTTTTGTTCTTCTCTCTTCCCCTCCCTCCATCTTTTGATCCCCTTCCCATTTGAGAAAGATCTATCGTCCTACTTTCTTTTATCCATTTTTTATTTTGCCGTTTATTTATAATTTGAGTTTCTCATATAAGAGAAACCAAGAGCGTCTTCACCTTAGAAAAATTAAAAGCTTTCTTTAAACACTATCTTTCTTTAAATATTATTTTTCATCACCTGGAATAAAAGTTTTAGCAATCTCTAAATGCGGCTATAACCTTGTTGTATCCTTTTCTCATGTATTTATTTCAAATGAAGGGGACCACTTTGAAGATCTGCTTTTTAATTTATTCTGATAACATACAGAGTTGTATTTTTGTAGAGTGGGCCAAACAGCCTGTTCTATTGCTCAATTTTCCATGGACAAGAGCAGTATTAAAATTGCAGAATGGGTTTTTTTGGGTCAATGGTTCAAATAAATGGGGTATTAATTCTGGCACATTTAAATTCTTCACATGTAAATTTAAAGCACGAGGTGGCTGGGTAGGTGTGAGGGGAACAGAATCGTTTTGTAATCGTATGAATTTAAGCATCTAATTTACAGATCAAGTATTTTTATCAATGGACGAAAAAACTAGTAAGAAGGAGGAGAAGACTGTTTACATATTGAAGTCAAAATCACAAGAGTTTTGGTTCAGTGGTCTAATATTAAAAAGAACTCCAGGCAGGGGCTACTGACTACAGTTCAGCAGGGATCACAGTGGAGCTGGAGGAGATCTACAGCTTTTGTTTGCTCTCCTTATTGTTTTGGGTATGACTGGGAGTTTAATGATGTTGGCACAAGGCCTGAAATGCAATTTGCTATTTTTATTACTCTGTCAATATGGCACATTAAGGTCTTCAATACTCTTCAACAAACGTAAAAGGAAAAACCCTTTTTATATCAAGCACTGGGAAAATTAAAACAGAAAATGTCTGATGCAAGTTCTTCAATACCACAATCTAGATTAAAGTGTTTGAGTTAGTCTAACTTATTAATTGAAAACTATGATGAAAATCTTAGTTATACAGAAACACATGGTTGCTAGGATTGCCTGTGGGGAGTTTCTCAAGCAGTGGCCTTCTTTTCTATGTGTATATGCCATAAACGTCAAAAGCCAAATGGGAAGACATTGTCTTATCCTTATAAAGCATTTTCTGCTTTGTTTTTGGCTGGGGATAAACACAGTCTATTTAACTAATAGTGAGAAATAAAAAAAAAATCATTAAACAATAATGAGAATGGAAGGGGTAAAAATAATCTACAAATTTGATACTACCATGACTCCTTGCTTCTTATCAGTAGGAATGGCACATTAAAAGTAATGATATGCATTAAAGGTCAAGATTTACCTTAATAATTTTATACTACAAATTCACACAAGTTTTAAGTGTGGTATTTTATTTCTAGATCAGAAATTTTGTTTTTCTCTTTTAATCTCATAAATTATCAAGTTATAACATGCAAAGTAATTTTGAGAATTGCTGGTAATGGAGGCAAATGTGTAGTTTTTGCCCAAATTTTCCACATAATTACTCTAATTCTTCACTTGGCTTTTCTATAAAAATTTGAGCATGATAGCATCTAAGGTCATGTTTCATCGCAAAAAAGCCGTGAAGCTTTGGAGCTTAATTTTAATAGTATCCCCGATTTTATTAAATATTTGGAGTTTATCTAAAATTTAAATACATGTTAGTTATGAATTAGAGTTATTGAAGGGACTGGTAATATTATTGTTAGGTCAAATCCTTTGCTGTTACAAAGAATCTGAACTCTCCTTCCACATTATTCTCATTTTAGATTCTAACTTTATTGATTTACTCTTGTCCATAGAAATTTCAGACAATCACTTTAAGTTTTGCTTGTGTGTTGGTTCATTTCCATTGTTTTAGTAACTGTATCTTTAGAGAAGAAATAGATAAACTTTTTTCTGTAAATATCCAAGCAGAAAATATTTCATGCTTTGCAGGCCATGTGGTCTTTCTTGCAAGTATTGGGCTCTGTTGTATGTTATTTTCTTTAAATTGTTGTAATTACCTTTTATAAATATCCCATAAAATACTAATAGCAAACAGATAGTTTTTATATTCAAAACCCAAACGTGTTTTATTAATTCCCTTGGGTATCACCGTCCCCAATACGCAGCACAATTTATTTAGAACATAGTGTCTATTCTTCACATTTTACAAACAGGAAAACCAAAACAAAAAATGTGGAAAGTTAGGAGCAGCCGTGACAGCTGGAAACTGGAATGCCGGTGTTACTATCTGGGCATTGCTAGGAGCTCACCTCCCAGTTAGAACCTTGCTTTACTTGTATCTTGTTTTAAAATGACAAAATAGAAACATTACAGATTACTTTGTTTGGTATCAGGTCAAAAATAAGAACATTAAATAATCATGTTCAGTGAGGACACAAGGAACATTATTTTCATGTCATAAAAAGAGCCAGATTTCTCCTTATGACACTGCTGCTTTATCCATTTCAGCTTCAGTCTTGGCTTGATTTTTCCATCTTCTGGAAAAGAATTATTAAGTTCCCCAAAAATCTTCCCCAGTTCAAAATGACATCCCATCAAAGTCTTACTGCCTTTCATCCTGCTATAACAAAGGACACAAGTTCCAATCCCGCATTAAATCCTTTCTCGTGCCTGCCTCCAGAGACACTAGCTGGTTTCTCAGCACGGCACAGTGAACAAGCACAATTTCACTGAAATACGTGTCAGTTACTGGCGATTTGTAGAGGGTGTGGATGGAGACCAGGTAACTCTCTCCAGTCACAAAATATGTAAGTGGCAAAAAAAAAAAAAAAAAAAAAAAAAAAAAAAAAAAAAAAAAAAAAAAAGAGAGAGAGAGAACAACTTGACGGCCTTGGCTGCTTTTATGGTTTCAAAGTCTATAATTTGAGTTGGAAGTTGGAAGCAAACTTAGCTTCTAAATTAATCTCTTTGCTTTCTAGAAAATGAAGAGATTTGTCTAATGTCTTATAAGTAGGAAGATTTAGTGCAAGAAAAAAAATCAAATCTGTTTTGTTTTCCTCGTACTTTGTTCTGCACATAGGGTTGCTTTGTGCTCTGATTTTATGGTAAAAATGTTTAAAATATTCCTTTCTTAAGGGGTATCATAGAAAGTATAGTTTAATCACTGCTAAAAGTGAAAATTAAAGTGAATAATAGTAAGCACCATTCCTGATAATCATTTTATCAGGCTGAAGACTGGAAAATTATGTTTCAAGAAACCACCCAAGAAAGAAACCATACACGGTTCCCATTGATAAATGCTACCTAGTCTAAAAAAAAAAAAAAAAATTAGAAAGAGCAAGACTTTAATATTTATAAACAATGGTAAGTATTCTGATTGCAGTAGATAATATGTAACAAGTGTTTTAAAGCAGTATTTATTTACTGAGAATTATTTGCATTTTATTTATTTGTTTATTCGTTTATTTAGTTTTGCAATGTGGGATCTTGAACCCGGTGTCTTCACAAATCAACCACTCTACCATGGAGGTATGTACTATAATTCTGGCTCTAAATATAAGTTTAAAATGCTATGGGGGTATCTATTACACCTCTTTGTCCTTATTTACAATTATGGTCTCTCGAGGAGAGGAGTACTAGAAGGAAAGAAGGGGAAAAGCAGAAAGGCAACAGGGGAGAGAGGGGAATGGGAAAATATGGAAAATGATGAATGAACCTGCTGTAAATAGGGAGGGAGGGTGCGGAGGGGAGGGGGGAAGAGGAGGGAGAACCAAGATACATCATGTATAGGTACAGAATTAATGCAATGAATGTGACCATTGTATGTAGAATGTACCAATACATGTTCTTGGTTTAAAATAAAAAATAAAAAATAAAAATTAAAAAAAAATGCTATGGGGGGTTTGTTTATCTATTATATATGCATAGTTATCTAAGTATTATGGGAAAAGTTATATTTAAAAGATAAATATTTATGTAAAATATTTATATCATATTACATTGGTATACAGTATTCATTCTAATGAAATAATTATGTGAGGTATTCATAATAAATCTGGGCTTTTGGATATCCTGTTTATATGATTTTTTACAGGTTTTAGTTGGTATAAAATAAATTGCACACATTTTTGGTAAGCAAAAATATATTGGTGATATATTCTCATAAATACATATGCCCATGGCACTTAGATGTTCACACATACTTTCATAGATACAGATCCATGAAGTCAACACCCATAACAAGTGAAAACTTGTTACAAAAACATAGATGTGCCTAAAATTCATCTTACTCCTTGGGACTCTCTCCCTTTCATCACTTCCCACTCTTTCAGTCTCTAAACAGAGTCACTATTGTTTCCATTTTCTAGAGTTGTACATAAATAGAATTACACATTTTATTCATGATTTTTAAAAATTTGACTTGTTTTACTACTATAATTATTTACAGATCAATCTATGTGTGGTATCATGGTACAGGTGTTGTTTTGCTGAGTAGAATTCCATTGTATGGATATGCCAACATTTATCACATGAATTATTTTGGCTAATAAAAATAAAACTGTTATGAATATGTGTATGTGCTTTTGTACCATTTGGCTAAAAATCCATGAGTAGAATGCTTGGTTTATTTAGTAGGTGTACAGCCTACGTTATAAGAAACTTCCAAATTCTATTGCAAAGTATATGTGCAATTGGATATTTATACCAGCAGTTTTGGAGGTTCCATTTCCATTTCTTCAATGAGAAATGATAATAACATAGCAAAGTATTTTTAATACAAAATCCAAGACTATGTATTTGAGTCCTCCTAGACTACTTTTCATCTGGAAATGTTAAAAAAAAAAAGTGTCTTATTTTTCACTCCCTTACCCAGAAAGTAACCTTAGTATATTTAGCGACAAAGTATTTATTTCCATACATGAGGAATCAAACAAAACCTATTATATCACAAAGCAATAAAATACTGCAATGGATATACAGTGAAAACATTTTTGAGTCAAAATATCTGGGTATGAATTTATTATGCTGCTTAATCATTGCCTAAATAGTCACTGAAAATTCAATCTTGTTGGGCCTTTTGACAAATAAACAAAAATCCCAAAGCTATGAATGTTTAGTTTTTTAATGTTATTGTTTATATATGCCACTTACACTGATACCAGGTTAACACAAAGTGTTTATTAATCTCTCTCCTTAACTGAATTTAACTTAGCAACAATACTATTAAGAATTTGATCATCCTATTTTTTTTAATAATTAATGGCTAGTTATCCAACTAAATTAACACAAAGAACTGGTTTTGTTTCATAAATTTAATTGTGTAAAACTTGGGCAAAAATGTCTTTATATTTTTCATGAAAGGTAGCACCAGTAGATGTCCCAGTCTCCCACTGAAACATACTCAGAGAGATAAGTAAAATTAATCCAGTACTCCACAGAAAGTGGGACTCAGGAAATTTATAAAACAACAACACAACTCTTCTACATCAAAACACACCAAAACAACTCTTTAATGTCATCTCTGGATTTATCGTATGTGTATTTTTGGAAGTTGTATTTGAACATTAAAAACAGGGGTTGGGGATTTAGCTCAGTGGTTAAAGTGCCTGCCTGGTAAGCACAAGGGCCCAAGTTCGATCCCCAGCACCAAAAAAAAAAAAAAAAAAAAAAACCAAAAACAAAAAAACATGCACATTGTCTGCAGTGATACTATTTCAGTGATTTTTCTTACAGGTATGATTTGATACACATTATTGTGTTCTGATTTTTTTGAAAGGTACTTTGTAGTGGGCCATATGAGTACTGTCACACACTGGGTCATTGCGAGCTGAATATATTTTCTAAATCTGTTAGCTATCATGTCAGAAATTCTTGGAAAACAGATCCAAAACAGCAGATGGCTGAGAATGTAGGCTCCCTGTACTTAAACTAGTAGTAAAGATGTCATTACTAATCCACTGACCCAAATGAATTTTTGAATTCCTCAACAGAATGCTTCTATATATTGCTTAATTATTTTCCAGACTTGCAGGCTCAAGGTAATCTGACTCTTTACTACTGCATATTAGTCTGTCATTATATATAGTTTATGAGATTTTTTTTCATAGACTGATTCACAAAGAAACATTTTTATTGATACAGAGTTAAATATGCTTTTATGTGCTTGATTCTCTAGAAAAGAGGAAGTCACATACAACTGTACTTAAATCAGTAAAGAACTATAATTTTAGATAAAAAGTATCTGTGTGATATATCATATTCAGTGGATAGAATCAGATTTGATCTCGAACTGAGAAGTGAACGGTTACATTATAAATCTATATCTACCAATATTCAACCCTATCATTTATGATTTCAGTTGTATTTAATATTGGTTTAGATAGGGTTATCAATAAATTCTTAAATTGCTTTCTAGAGGAAAAAAAACTTCAATTGTATTTGCAGTGTGCTTTTATGGAATATTTATCAATATACTGTGAAAGATTTGATTTGGGATGTTGAAAGAAAGACTACATTTTATAATCTTTCCATTAGATGTTATTAATAAATAAATTGATTAATAGATATTAGTCTATAGACATTGTTTGCTCTTGGGAATAATAAGTTAAAGGAGCAGCAATAAGAGTGCTTACTTTTTATTTTACAAAGAAGAAAAACGTTAGAGAGATATGAGAATATTTACAGAGTGTTATATATTTCTGAATATGTGGAATATCAAATTGTTTGGGAAAAATAAAAGTACCTAAAATATCTTGCATTCATCATTCCCAAAAAATATTTATTGGAGAATCTCAGAGGACAGGATACTACAATTGTTATGGGAGTTAGAAATATACATCAGATTAGGTTGCTACACTTGAATTAAGCAAGTACACACACACACACACACACACACACACACACAACTGCTCTCCACTGTACTTTAGGTTCTTATTTGTAATTGATACAAGTTCCATCAATGTGATAAAAATACACCAATAGGGGATTCTGGGAAATTTCACAGTGTGAAGTATTATAGTCTTTGACGACAGTTTTAGAAGCTGTCACCATTTTTATACTATTAAACAAATTGATGTTAAAAAATAGTAAACTGTCTCCAAATTGTCTGAAATAAAAGTAAGTCAGTGAATGAAAGAATTTTGCTCTCAGAAATTCACATGCAACACGTAGATAGCCAAAGATTCACAAAACACTATTGTCATGAGTTGGATATTACTCATATTATCCACAAATGAAGAAATAGAACTATGATAAAGTAGTTAACGCATCCGAGGCACATAATCTGGTAAGTGACCTAATCAGGTTTTCATATCATTCCTCCAATTTCAAAATTTCCTCTTTCCACAACTAATTTATATTTCCAGAAATAAGAATCTATTGGGGGGTGTAGAACTAATTCAGCAGAAAAATATAATGTTTAAAATTATCATTGCATTGAGAGCAGAGAAATAAGGAGTAAACATTATCTGGAAAAATTTAAAAATAATTTGTCAAATAGGCAGCTTTATTTAAAATATGAAATCCTTCAACAGTTATTCTGATCTGAAAAAAAACAGAATGTGAACAAGACGGCCACAACTTTGTAATCTGTCTCTATAATTGTTTTCATAAATATCTGTGTTATTTACATAATAGAAGTAGAAGTGGTAGACGGGAAGGAGCTTATTCAATTTAAAGGAAAAATCTTTAACATAGATACTGTATACAAATAAACTGGCTGACTCAAAATTTAGAAGAATACTTGCCATCGAAATTATTTAAAAATAAGTTGAATAACAAAGGCTGCTACTTACATACATTTGCCATCATTAACTCACTGATATTTAAAAAAATGAGGGCATGCAATAGATTTCACTAATGACAAGAAATTTTCAGGGCATTTTACTAAATCTAATTATAAATCATGTATTTAAAAATGCTTTACTGTGTTGTCATTACACACCAAAAATAAATATACTCAACAAGCCATACTGCTTCACTTAGCCCTCTGCTTGTCACATCACAATTCTCATGAGAAATAGTTCTAGTCTAATAATTTAGTAATAATTAAGATGAGACGTGAATTCCAAAAATTGTTTCTTTTCTAATATACATATATTATTTCCCTTTAAAATTATCAGGAAATACATAAAAATATAAATTTCAAAGATTAAAATAACATATTACTTAGATTCTTCACTAAAATTGAATTACAGTATAGCAGTCAAATTATAGCTTAATTCAAGAAATTTAAAATTATGATTCTTTTATCACCATGAGGAACATTCTGCACAGAAATCACTGGTACATGATTGCAGATATTCATTAACATACTGTCTGCTGCTCTTCATTGGTTGTAAAAATGTTATATCAGCTCAGAACTTTAAAAAACACATAATAACATCATTTGACTCACATAGTACTATACATTCAAAACTCAAATGGTCTGATTTACTTAATTCTTCAATGTGTGTTTAACTCAAGAAATGGTGCAGTGTAACAGACATACCATCCTTTAGGATAGAGAAGATCACAGAGACTGTCCCTATCTCAGAAACAGAGATGTTTCATCACCTTATCAGTGAGTCTTTTTTTTTTTTTTTAACCAAGAACATGTATTGATACATTGTACGTATAATGATCACATTCATCATAGTTATTTTGTACCTGTACATGATGTATCTTGGTTTCCCACCCCTCCCTTCTGTTCACTCCTTCCCTATTTGCAGCAGGTTTATTCATATTTTTCCATGATTTCCCGTTCCTATTTCTTTCCTTTCATCCCTTCTGGCTTTTCCCCTTCTCTCTTTCTAGATCTCCTCTCTTTTGAGTATTATCTTCCTTTTATATAATATCTATTACATCTCTTTGTCCTTGTTTACACTTATGGTTCCTCATATCAGAGAAACAATTCAATGTGTACTCATGACTGTCTGATTTATTTCACTTAAGAGTATGTTCTAAAGTACATCCATTTATATACAAATGTCTCTAGTTTATCATTTTTTATGGCGGTGTAGTACTCCATTGTATAGGAAAAAAATCACATTTTCTTTAGCCATTCATTGGTTATTGGACATTTAGGTTGTTTCCAAGACTTAGCTATTACAAATTGTGTTGCTATGAACATGGTTGTGCATATATCGCTGTGGTATGATGATTTTAATACTTCTGGGAAGATCTCCAGTAGGGGAATAGCTGGATCAAATAGAACCTCTAGTTGTAGTTTTTTGAGGAATCTACATACTGATTTCCACAGTGGTTGGACCAATCTACATTCCTACCAAAAGTGGAGGAGGGTTCCGTTTTTCCCACAGCCCCACCAGCATTTGTTAATGGTTGACTTTTTCATAAATGCAGTTCTTTCTGGAGTGAGATGAAATCTTAACTTTGTTTTGATTTGCATCTCATGAACGACTAGTGATGTTGAACACTTTTTCATATACTTATTTGCCATTTTTATTTCTTCATTTGAGAAATGTTTATTCATTTCAGATGCCCATTTTTGGATTGGGTCTTTAAATTTGGGAGGTTTGATTTTTTTTTTTTTTTTTTTTTTTTTTTTTTTTTTTTTTTTTTTTTTTTTTTTTTTTTTTTTTTTTTTTTTTTTTTTTTTTTTTTTTTTTTTTTTTTTTTTTTTTTTTTTTTTTTTTTTTTTTTTTTTTTTTTTTTTAGTTCTTTTTCTATTCTAGATGTTAGACCTTTGTCTGATGGATAGCTAGCAAAAATGTTTCCCAGTCTGTGGGTTTTTACCCTGCTGTATTGGTGATTTCTACATAGAAGACCCAGAAAACTCCACCAAAAAACTTCTAGATTTAATAAGTAAATTCAGTTGTGTTGTCGGATACAAAGTCAACATCCAAAAGTCAATAGCATTCCTATATACAAATAATAAACCCACCGAAAAAGAAATAACAGAAGATATACCCTTCACAATTGCATCCAAAAAAATAAAATACTTAGGAATCTATCTAACAAAGGAAGTAAAAGATCTTGTCATCGAAAACTACAGCACTCTAACAAAGGAAATTGAAAGGGATATCAGAAAATGGAAAGATATACTATGTTCCTGGGTAGGAAGAGCCAACATAGTGGAAATGGCTATATTTCCTAAATTACTATACAGATTTAATGCAATTTCAATCAAAATATCATTAACATTCTCCACAAAATTAGAAAACACAATCATAAATTTCATCGGGAACCAGAAGAGACCAAGAATAGCAAAAACAATCCTAAGCAACAGGGGCAAGGCAGAAGGCATCACAATCCCTGGCATGAAACTATAGTATAAAGCTACTGTGATAAAAACAGCATGATACTGGCAAAAGGAGAGACCCGAGGATCAATGGAACAGATTGGAAGATGCAGAAACAACTCCTAAGACACTCAAATACCTCATCTTTGACAAAGGAGCTAAGCACCCTCACTAGAAGATAGCCTCTTTAACAAACAGTGCTAGAAAAATTGGCTTGCCAAATGCCGTAACCTAAAACTAGACAATTGTATCTCACCATGCACTAAACTAAAACCAGTGTATCAAAGATCTAAACATTAAAACAGAAACACTAAATCTACTGGAGAATAGAATAGGAAGAACTCTCGAAGACATAGGGGTAAGAAAAATATTTATGAACAGAACCCAGACTGCATGGGAAACAATACGATGAATCAGTGCTTGGGACCGCATGCTATTAAAAAGCTTTTGCACAGCAAAAGAAATCACTAATATCAATGAGTCTTGACCTGTGAAATGTTTTGTCCAGGATCATGGGAAAACAGAAGGAAAATAAAGATCCCTTTTCTTTACTTTTGCAAGCTTTATCTTCTGTTTGCTATTTCTCCAAAAGAATTTTCTTAGAAAAACAACAACAAAAAAAAAAAACCCTTCAATTTATAGCCCACTGAAATTTTTCTGATTAGTAGGTAATGGGTGTCCTCGAGTTGGTCACAATCTTCTAGGAGAATGCTTAATATTTAAATACAGCACAGTGGAAAAAGTTCAAAAATAGTCATATTATTATCAGGTAGGTTCCAATATTCCTGGGTTCTTCCCCACCTCAAGCAAAGAATTGAACAAAGGGGGTAAAATGTAGTTCTAAATGTTATTTAAAATTAGAGAGAAAAGAAGAAAAGGAAAGTTGAGCATAACAATAGATACAGCAAAATGTGTATCAGGCCTAAAAGGCACGGTAGGGGTTATCACGAAAAGGCATGATAGCCTTGGGGCTGCGTATGCAGATACCGTCTTCCCATGGGAGGGAGAAGGGAGAGCTCTCTCCCTGGTGGCGCGGTAGAAAAGAAAAAGGGGCTTGCTTCCAGTGTTGCTTCTATTTACCCACATGACAGGGGTGGCGCTTGAAATTGGCGCCTTAGACTGACATCAGGTCCAGGCCACTCCACCAGGGCTGATGTTGGGTCTGAGCCACTCCTCCGGGTCACATTCCCTTGCCAGCCAGCTATAGTCAGGCCCTATTCCTACCTCAATATGAATTAAGGAATAAGAGAATAAAGGAAATAGAATAAAAGCGCAAGGAACTCAACGTTGAGGACTTATTTTCCTGGAATAAAATTTAAATTGGGTCTTAAAGAAAACTAGTGACTCAGAAAGTAATGTTTATTGGTGCTGATGTGGAAAGCAGGTTGACAATTCCATGCGTAGAGGAAATGTCCTCTGTTCTATATGATATCATGAAAAAAAGTCATGAAAGGCATGTATGTATTTACAAAAATGATGAGAAATTCCATCAGTGACATATTAGATGCACAAGGGTGCACATTAAAAGTTGACGTTGGTTATGTGGTTGGGTCAAAAGACTGTAAAGAGGATTTCCCAAAGTGGCTCATCTGGATAAATGAAGTATCTGCTATAATTCCCATTATTCTAAAAGACTGACATGGATTTTTGCTAATAAGATAACTCTGCTTTTTGAATTCCAAGCTGAAGATTGATAATATACCCCACTGATTCTAAGTCTTATTTAAGACACTTGCAGATAGAGAAGGCCTCTGTTTACAGAGTCCTGGCTCTGAGGCCTAGGCTCCGTCAACTATGCCCTGTGTAACCTTGAACAGATTCTTTTATCTCTCAGAGATTCATTCATCTTATCTAAAAACAAGACTGGACAAGACTGATAACAATAAACACTTCTTAAGGTTTTTGTGAAGATGAATTGAAATACTTCAGGGTAGGTCTGGGTGGAGTAGACCCAATACAAGTCAACAAAGTTTATTTAAATTGTGGCAAACTGATTACACTGAGAATAGTATAAAAATGAACCACATAGAACTAGCTGATCATGATCACAGAAACTATCTCTATACTGATCAGGGCAGCCAACACAAGCAATTGGGACACAAAAACTTAAAGTGTGAAATGGACCTTAAAATATTTTTTGTTTTATCTAGGAAATATTTTTATACAGCTAACATAAATTTAGTAAGGTCTCTGAGTAAAGTGGTATACAGAATATCTTGTCCAGCCACCCCTGTTTTGGATATCTCTAAAATGAATTAGTCTTTGTGGTTTTCATGATTATTATTTCAATTAATTATTATAAATAATTATTCAATTTGGTAAAATAGCTACAAGTTTAAATTAACTTCTTAATTCTATATGCTCATAAACTCTTGCAAAAATAATGAATAGGAACAAAACATAGTATAAGATGCAGGTTCTCTGACATTTACTCATTTTCACTCCTAATCTTTGGTGCCTTTAAATTTATTGATATTAATCACTTGAAGAGCAAGGTAAGCACAGCTCTCAGCATTTCCTCAACTTCTTATACTATTCATGAAAGTTTACCAGTTCAAAATAGGAAAAAAAAAAAAAGGAATATGACTTGATTTGAATCAAATGTGGTATTTTTTAAAATGGCTAACCGAGTGACCCAATTATAACCACATCATTCAAATGCTGTATAGCACAATCGAATTAACTGACTGAGATAGCACAGTTCATACAAATCACAGTTTTCATCAGGTTTTGTAAAATATACTTTTTCTTCTCTTGGGATGTATTTATTAAAATATTTAATCTCATTTTAGCTATCCTTTGACCAAAACACTTAATAATAATGTGGTTAAAATATAAATTATCAGAAACATTAACACTGAGGGCGTTTGTGGGGGAGGTTATTAGTACCATTGTTTAGTGTGTTCTTTGAAAAAGAGACAAAGGATAGGGAAATAATATCATATTAATTATTCAAATTCCATGTTATTGGGTTCGGTATTTAGCTCAAGTGGTAGAGCGCTTGCCTAACAAGCTCAAAGCCCTGAGTTCGATCCCCAGCACCCCCTCAAAATAAATAAATAAATTCTATGTTATTTTTTGGTCTTAATATAAAACAGCAAAAGTATGAATGCTCTCTGTAGCAGCACTATTAAACAATATTGTTTCTCAAAATGGGGTTTACAGACCTAAAAATTTCTGTGATTCTTGTTAAAATGCAGATTCATAGACTCAATCTCATAATTCCTGAGTTAAAAATCTACAAGTCACATATTGAACAAATTGCTGGTGTTTTACTTAAGCATTTTATGTGAAGTACTTGTTATTCTTACCCTTTATGAATTTGATTCTTCAAAAAATAATCTATTCATCAAAGCCTTAATATTGGCTATATATATATTTTCATGTAAGAACTTTCATATTAGCTGAACACACATTCTCAAAAATTCCATTTGAAGGAATTGGCATAATTTTTCTGTGTCTATATAAACATTAAGTAAAAAAATTTCAGATACACACATATATATATTTCTCGAACACCTGCTGTTTGAGTAATTTTGGTTATTTTTAATTTATTCTATCATCATGATCAACACATCATTCATTTTATTTTATTATATCTCTTATTCACATTAATTTTATTCTTATTTTAAAATTTTATGAATTTAATATGTTATTTTTTGTTTGGTAGCCAATATTTCAAGAATCTTTCAAATATTAAATTGTGTAATTTTAGAATAATCTTAAGAGTCAGGTACTAATAGTATATCAATTTTATGGATGAGGAAATTGAGGTACAGAGAGGTTATAAAATTTGCTGAAGACTTTGTGTGTTGGCATGTAGGTAGCATGAAGCAATGAAATCAGAATGCACATGTTCACAATCTGGCTCGGAGTCCATCCTCTTAACTCAGCACATGACATGAGACTGATAAATTTCTTTGAGGTCAAAAGTTGGGAGCTTTGATTTTATTGGGCTTTTTGCCTAATTCTTTCCATAATAAGTGAGAGGGGCCAATTTAAAAGAAAACGTTTGAATAAGTCTTAATAGAATTAAATCCTTCTGGCAGGGTTTTCTAAAATAATGTCTTATTTTTCAGGATTTGCAATTAAAATTGTTTTCCTCTAAAATTAACATCCCAGTGTAATATGATGAGCTCTGACTTTCATTTTCCTCTTGTAAAATCTGACACTAACCAAAAAGAAATTGCATGGGTTTTGTTGTGTATTTGACTTCACTATTTCTATTACAGAATCTCTTCCTCACCATGGACCTGAATGTTAAGGAAAAAAATTAATATGGTTTATAGCAGTAATCCTCTTAAATGCTTGAGACTTTGCCAGCTTTCAACTAACAAGCCAGGTTATTAACGGCTGTGGTCCTACAACACTCAGGGATTATTGTCTGGGTCTGCTGACGAGGCAATGCTAGTGACCAGTTTGTAAAATGCAATCTGTTATTTTATTTCACAGCCTGATCAATGATTAAAACTGCTTGAAGTACAAAAATCTGCCTTCCCAACCAGCTGATGATTTTTTCAGTACATAGAACTGAATGGCTCTTTTTATGTGTGATTAAAGGTTCTGATTATTACCTGTGTAAGTTATCTGGCAGCTTTTGGGGGGGGGGGTTTGGTTTGATCAAGTAAACTTGAAAAGAACATCAAGATTTTAAAAAAAAAAATTAACATTACCTTTAACTAAAAAAAAAAAAAAATGACAGCTTTGTCAGAAGACTGTCTCCCCTCACCTGATTCTTAGTATGGAGTTCCTGACAAGTATAGAGATTTGCCTTAATTATTTATTCATTTCATTGAAACCATCTTCATCTGCTTTAAATTTCTAATAAGTCTATTTAAATAAAGAGAATCCTATTTGAATGTTGATTTTATATTTTAAAAATCATGAAGGTGTCTATATTTATGCCAAAGTGGCACAAGCAATGCTAATGATTGTATCGGTAAATGGCCAAAATAAAAATGCTAATCACATTAGGTAATAACATGTTAGCATTTCAAACCCAGGTAGTATAAAATAACTGCAAATATCATTGGATATTAATACAATAATAAATCATTGTTGCTGCTGGAATTGTAATCTCAATTGAAATATGTAATCTTGAAAGAAAGGAGATATTTTTCATAGATTTCTAATGTTCATCATTTGAACAAGTTGGGACCCATAGAACACTTTCCACAGTCAACAGGACGACTTCTGTGTATTCTATGACAGCCTTTCAGTCTTAAAAAACCTTGAGTTTTCACATAACAACCTTGTTTATTTGGTTTTGTTGGTTTGATTTTCCTGTATAATTGAAGCCCCAACAACTCTGATCTAAAAAGAGATTCTGAAAATATCTTTCTGTATTTTACTCCTATGTATATCTAGATCATACAAGTTTGCTTCTCATAAATATCCCAGTTCCGTATGAATTTGTCTACTGCCCCCAACTGCTGGCAGAAGCCACTCTTTCATTGAAGAATGTATATGGAAAATGGAAAGTTTTAAAGATTGAATACAGCTTAATTCATTTTAAGAACAAGTCAGGGAGGATCTTGGTACAGTGGACATTTTACTTTCAGTTAAGTGACAAAGATTTCTTTTCCTGTCCTTAAATAAGAATGAGACAGAGGCAATAGGAAATTCTCCTTTCCCTACACACTGACAAACACACATAAGGATAAATATTATACACTAGTATTAAAGGTGGGAGAATAAAAATCAAGACAAATTGTCTGCCTGTAAGGAAGGTAGGTAGTTTTTCCTTCCTGGATCTTTTACTCATAAATCTTAGTGAGACTATTATAACCTACAAGAGTCTTCTATATGACAGGTACCAAAATTATATTTTGGTGAACAGGGCTTAGGACAAATAATTTATTTCAGTCTTACATATCTGAACATATTTTTCTTAATTAGTTGCTTATATTTCTGGAAATAGAGGTTCAAAATAACTTTCATTCAGAAGTTTAAAGCATCTTATCTTCCAAATTCCTTAGATGGTAGTAAGCAGTCCGAGGTAATTCTATGTAATTAATAAACAAAATAAAATAGAACTCTTACCCCTGCTGAAGATTTATGAAAGCTAATTGTGGCATTTAAAATATGCCTCTATGTTTTAGATGTGAGCTCACTGAGCTCTTGTATTCTGTAAATCTTTGTGGTGAACTTCCTAATAATTAAACTCAAGCTTCTCTGAAAATTTCAGTAACTTATGTTTTGACCTTATTCCAATTTATTTCTGTCAATATAGATATTTAATTGTATTCATACAGTAGGGAACTTAACCACTGATCCAGGACAACAAAGTTTCATTTTTGATTCCTCTATGCAAATCTCCTTAGGAAAGTTTTTTATCCATTATTTATATGTCAGCGTGAGAACCTTTCATATGTGTCCTTTTAAGTGATTTTGTATAAGGAGATAATGAAGATACAGAACTAAATTGGAGTGAGTGGTTTCTGTAATAAGAAGAAAAGTTAACAAAACACATAGGCTACAGGGAAGGCAGTGTTGGGGAGACGAAGGCAGATATTTTATGTTTAGCATTTGGTCTGGGATAATAATTTGGTTACTTAAAATTCTTACTGGATTTTTGGATTGGCAAATACAGTGCAATTTGCTTTAGACATATCCACATGGAGCAAGAGGGCAGTACACGAAAAGGAAAGGCACGTAATCTCTAGCTCCAATCATTACTTGAAAAAACTGTTATTTTCTTAGTCTGTATAAATAGGTATAGATTCTCCTCCACCAGATACAACAAGCCATGTATGAAGATTAAATATTCGGCATGAGAATATGTTCATAAAATGTTTACAAGATTTTTAAAGTATAAGAGAGTACTACATTTTACACAATACCGAAAACAAGTTCTCTTTCCTCTCAAATACATATTCTTATGCACACACCGAATTACAGTATACAATAATATCCTGGACTTTTTGCACCTTATGTCTGAAGTGCTCTAGAGACTCTCAGTCACATTGTATCTCATTTGTTCACCCAACATTCCCTTGAGGGGGAAGCAGTTACCATACTGTGACATCTTTTTAAAGGCAGTGTGTTTTGAAGCTTCACTTTTAGCTACAGTACAGCTCAATCAATGACAGAAGGCTATTTTATAGGAAATCGTAGATATATCACTGTGGATCCCATCTGCTTAAAAATATTCTCCATATCATATTCATCACCATTGTCTAGTATATAACTGGATTGTAGAGTTCTTTTTAAAGTTTTTTTTGTCTCTTTTATCCAAGCAATTATATATAAGTCCTTCCAAGCTCATCTAAATCTAATCACATTGCATATGTCTATGAAAATAATACAGCAGTAACAAATGAGTAATGAGGTTGACAAAGGTGGAAACAAGGTAAAGCAAATTCTGTATAGTTCCTGATATTCAGAAAAAAATTTATAAAATGCTTAGATCTCAATATACTACACTAAAGGTTGGAGCCTTTGTTCATTGTTTTTCAGACTAAAACAGAAAAGACACCTGAAGGCTTTGCAAGATCTTTCACTGAGATGCTTCTGACAAGTGATCAAATCATTGAACACTTCTTCCTCAAAAATAACATTCAGATGCAGTTTGGGAGAAGGCCCTGTGACAGCAAGAACATCCTCCTCTGTGTTGACACTCATTCTAATAATAGAAGACGGAGAGGGAATATCTGCTACTGCATCACACCAAAGACTACGACTTCGTGTCTGTGTGACATGAAATTCTTATTAATGGAAATGCTTTCATTCTTTAAAAAAGGTTTTAGAATTGCTTTTTACTTTTGATTGCACCTTACCAAAACTGTAAGGAATGGAGTACATAGACACATAATAAAAATTAGTTGATAATAGTATTATTTTCAGAAATTATAAATGTACATAATGGTCCCAAGGTTACATGATTACAATTTTAGAAATAAATGGAAGAATAGCTTTATAATGATTCTACAAATAAAGGTGCTTTAATAGATCATTTTATTATGGAAATTTTCAAACATACAGGGAAAGTAATGAATATGTATAAAGTTGTGTCATGTACCCATCACGTAATGCCAGTTTGATTACATTGAGATCCTACACAAGTAGCCACTTGCTGAGACAGGCAGATCATTTTAGAGAAAATTCAAACTATTGTATCCTTTAGAAGCAAATATCTCCGTGTGTATTTCTAAAGTATATGGAATCTTTCTTAAAAATATGAACTTGGGTTTAGAGGAGCTTTAAACACCAACTCCTTAATATCACCTATCAAGTTAAGTTTTCAGATTTCCTTAATTTTCAATTTTTAATATTTTTATGCATAGGGAGTTTATACAATTCTATGAGCTGAGGTCCCCCAAACATCTTGAAATCTGTAAATTTGCCCTGCATTGCTGTCCATTCCCTGCGACTTATTTCTAAAAGCAGCCTAGTCACTGTCATAACATCACTTTTGCTTTTGCGGTTGTACAATTATTTATCATGCCCTTCTGTTGCTTGTCTTTTCTCTAAACTGATAGATGCCTTCTGTTTCCTAAAATTCAAATTTGTTTTGAGTAACTATTTTCTCCCTGTGTAAGACTCCAAATCTTTGTTACTAGGCATGAATGAAAGAATATGTACTTTGAAACTAATTCAATAGGGATTGGATTTTAGTTCTGTCATTTACTAGCTTTAGTGTCTGACTAGATTTTTTTGGGTTTTTTTTTTGTTTTTGAAACTTTATTTTTAATACATATACTTCACAAACCAAAAGCCTGTAACCCCACAAAATTCCATAAGTCTAACCAAGTTCATTTTCATATCTTGTTTACCGTATTATTATTCCAGGTAACTGAAAGAAAATAACATGAATGGGCACCATTAAAAACTAGCGTCGGACTTTTGTCAAATCTCATCCCCTACATGTAACTTGGTTGCCACAAATGACCTTTGGAATTTCTTTTCTTATTTCCATGCCTTTCATACATAATTATAGTTTAGTTTTTAACTAGGGTTTAGTACTCAAACTATTGGTAGGTGAGTTTTCTTTAAATGTTTGTCTGTCATAACTGCCTTACAGGAATGCACATGTTGCTCCACGATGAAGTGTTTGCCTAGCACGGGCAAGGCTCTGGGTCATTCCCCCGGGCAAAAAGTAACTGACTTGCATTATAGTGCTAGAACTGTCAACATAGTATTTTTTTCTAAGTAGATAAAATAGTTATTGATAAGGGCTATAATATTATATTGAATTTCTTTTAATACTTTAAATAAAGGAAAGGATGTGCAATAGGCAAAGCATTGATAGAAGAGAGTTTATTAAAGACTTGACTAAGTCAAAACATAAACTGAAAAAGTCTTCTAAGACATGTGAGTAAATTAAATGCACTGGTCCTAGCAGTGGTGCAAAGATGATTTTTACATAGTCTGGTGACTGAGAAGGTACAGTCTTGGATATAGAAGCTCTTTGAGAGAGAATATTAAAAGCAGATTAGTTTGGAATAAATATCAATTAATTTTAGACAGTAACAGCTTATTTTCATTTGTTTCACTTTTATGTACCTTATTATACATTGTTCATATCTGATGTGTTGGATATTAGTTAAGACTTACATTAGGCAGAATCTAAATGCTTGAAACATATTTTAAAGGTGAATTAAGACTTTTATATATTTTTATGTGCATCTATCTTGTGTTTTGACCATATAACCTATCATGCTGTACTTTACAGAGTGGTAGGTGATTTCTAAAATACTTTTAAATGGTAGCCTTTGTTACCATCTTATTAGTGGACCTAGTGTCACGCAAAGCACATACTTCTTTGATCAAAGTTTATTAAACTCAGAAAAAGTAAAATAGGATAATCCACGTCCTTAAAGTCAGATAATTTTAACATTACCAAAAGAATTGTTGGCTAAATGAAAGAGTAAGACATGGTCTGGATTGAATTCTTGGTTTGCAAAATAGTCTATTTTCTTAAGTCTGAGAAGTTGAAGAACTATGAAGTGTAATTTCATCTATATTACATAAAGGTGGGAAAGGTGAATAGGAAAAAAGTTTAAAAGATAGTTTATTTCATTCAACACACACATGCGTACATATATGAATTTTATAGTCATTTGAGTTTTCTGAAAACAAAATAGACAAAATGGACCCTTTAGGAGTCAAATAACCATAGATAATTTTTATACGTATGGTAATATTGCAGAGGTGACTAGAATATCAAATAATTAGACTGTTGATTCTTATGGACTGAAAGTTTGGGTCCTCTCAGTATTCATACACCGAAATCCTACTTTCTGGTGTGATTGTGCTAGTGGGTCGGGGCTGTAGGAGGCAATTGCATATTATGATTGGAGCCCTTATGAATTGATTCAATGCTCATACAAGAACAGATACTTCCTTTCTCTACTGTACATTATGTGCCATTAGATGATGGCTGTTGCCAAACTAGAAGGAGCAACCCCACAGAACACCAGACATGCAGACACACATACCTTCAAATTTCCAGACTTCAGGACTGTGAGGTAGACATAGGGGATCTTAAAGCATCTTGTTGATGGTAATTTGTTATAACACCCATACTAAGATTTTTTTTTTTTTTTTTTTTTTTTTTTTTTTTTTTTTTTTTTTTTTGGTGCTGGGAATCGAACTCGGGGCCTTGTGCTCTTGTGCTTGCAAGGCAAGCGCTTTAACCACTGGGCTAAATCCAAAGCCCCTAAGATGTTGATTTATCAATTTTCTCTACTTCTGACATACTCTAAAATTTTGAGTATCACAGATAATAACATGTTTATAAAGCATGTGCTTATAATCATAAAAGATTTTTTACACAAATAATAGCTCAAGTGACAAAAGCATTTTTATTTGTACAATTTAACAAGGGCACGGAGGCAGACCAGATAATTCAGGGAAAAATGTAACATTCAAATTCACCATTTTTACTTCACGTTTTGATTATAATCAGTATCTACTCTTACTGTGTTCTGTTGGGAAATATACTAGTACGTTGTTAAAACTGTCAGGAGGAGAAAGAAGCCGGCCAGCCCCGACTTGGCACAGGTGAGCCGAGGTCCTGCTCTGCTCTTAGGGAGACATTATTGATTTGGAAAGACGCATTTTACACCACTCAGTTCATTTTATTTATTTTTTCCTTTGTTCATGCACTGCTATAAGCCAAATGTTTATTTCTTGTTGTGACAACTAAAAATAACTTCATTTTTTGAGAATATAAATTAGAATAGCCTGAAATTCTCCATTATGTATACCAAAAGTTCAATATGTAAAGCATATGATCAATTACAGCTTTAAAATTATAACAATGGCAAGTGAATAAAATACATGATAGCGCCAAATGTCGAGTTCATCTGATGATGTCCTTTCTGAGAATTTGTCACTTGCTCTGCACTGAGATAAGAAATCTGATATTGAAAGAGAAATTTGAGACTCAGAGAAGAAAAATACCAATAGAGAAATAACTATACTTAAATAAAGCTTTTCTAACTTCTACTTTACTACTTCTTTAAAAGAAGGAAAATACTATTATTAAACAAAGTTTATATATATATTAATTTCTGATTGTGAGCAGTGATTGAGAAATATCAAAGAGTAATTAATTTAACAAGTAAGAATATATAAATTGGTACACTTTTTAGAAGGCAAGTTCAACATTTATCAAATAATTTTAAATTGTCATACAATGTAGACATAAACATTTTTGATTCAGTAATTAAGAGTTAGATATGGCTACGTGTTTGTGTATATGTATATGCTGTATGTAACTATGTAGAAATACACACATATACATATATACATACCATAGACTGTATATATATAAAATAGATACATACTTTATATACATATATGTAACAATGTATTTTGGAAGTAAAATACATAGAGATACTAAATGATATAAGCTCATATTTTGGTAGTATGAGGAAGCAAACTCTGCTTCTTTATATTTTAGGGTGTCAAGTGTTTTTATTTATTTATTTATTTATTTATTTATTTATTTATTTATTTTATTTTTACAAAGGGTGTCAAGTATTTTGTCTCACCAGTGGGAACACTGACCAATACACCAACGGAGCAGGCCCTTACCATAAGATTTGGGGACAGCAGGGCCTGGGGATTTAGCTCAGTGATTAGAGTGCTTGCCTTGCAAGCACAAGGGCCTGAGTTCGATCCCCGGCACCACAAAAAAAAAAAAAAAAAAAAAAAAAAAAAAAAAAAAAAAAAAAAAAAAAAAAAAAAAAAAAAAAAAAAAAAAAAAAAAAAAAAAAAAAAAGATTTGGGGACAGCAAAGATCCAAACTATAGTGAGTAGACACCAGAGCACAGGACCCACACTTAGCTCATGGACAGTTCACAGGCATAGCTCAGACAATGTGCAAGCAATGGAAAACAATTCAGAGAATTCAATGTGAAGATAATGGAAATAGAGCCGAAATGGCAGTGCCAAGAAAGGAATGGTGAGTTTCAAGATTGTATATTTTGAAGAATTCAAAGAAAAATATGTAATTTTATCCGTGTAAACATAAGCTGAATGATCTAATGTAATTTAAGATTCTGTCCACATACTAAATATGTCATATATTACACTATTTTGCTTCTCATAAAATCAATAGGCAGTGCCTTACTGCCATTGGAGAAACAAGCATATGTCTGAAGGTAACGTATTGTCAAAGTAAAGTGCATACAGAGGCAAATACACAAGCTGGATTTCCAATACTTGTCTACTTAACTTTCTTCCTTTTGCCACAGTGTTTCCATTGGAATTGAGGATAAAAGACCCAGTAAGAAGAAAAATCATTTTTTGTCCTAGTAGCCTATGCTAAGAAGACCTAAATAATGTCAGTCAGTTACGAAAATTTGTGTCAGCAAAACAAAACACATATCAGTTACATATAAATGATAAACCTTAAACCTCTACAAGATGAAATATACAATATTTAACACCATTTTACCTATGTGCACAGTAGTATGATATATTTGCCTATTTTCAGTTACTATAACAAACTACTTTAAAATGGATGCTTATAAAGAAAAGACATTTATTAGGCTCAGAGTTTTGGAGGATAAAGTCCAAGATTAGGTGGCCCTACTAATTTGACCTCTAGTTAGGGCTCCCTTGGCTGTCATATCATAGTAGGAACAAGTGTGAGAGGGAGAAATCACAGAGAAATATGGGAAGTCAGGAGGGAGGAGGGTCCAGCCTTGCTCATTTATAACAACCCTCTCTTGAGAACCAATCAGGTTCCGCCAGAAGGACTTTAACCCTCCTGAGGGCAGCACCTCCAATAACCTAGTGACCTGCACTCACTCCACTTCTTAATGTCCAACACTTCTTAATATTGCCATATTGGGAACCAAGCTCCTAACACCTATAACTTTGGGGCACATCCTTAAACTATATCCCAGCCACGGTGTATGTTAATACCAAGGAAATATGCTTTTGAAGACATTGAATATGATAGATAGATAGACAGACAGACAGACAGATAGATAGATAGATAGATAGATAGATAGATAGATAGAGAGGTGATAGCTAAAGAGAATGTTTTAAATATGTATATGCATCACATTGATTTTTACAGAGAGAGATAACTATCCATATATCTTTAGTGTATTTTAGCCTAGATCACCACAGAAATTACATGTGTTTTTACATGGTCAGTTAAACATTTACAATTATTAAACCTGAAGGAAAAAAACTTCCTTAGTGCAGATCCCTGTGCAGTAGGCCATCATATAAGCTAGCAAACACATTTTAGAGGGAGAGAATGAACAGACACACAATAAGTCTTCTCAGATACCATGAAAACAATTTAAAATATTCCTAGACTATGTCTCATGAAACCAAACTACTATTCACTTTTGTTTCAGGAAATGACTTTATCGTAAATAATACAGTTAATGTCATATATTCAGTATATCCTTTCCTTTCTGAAATCTATGAAATAGTTTTAAGTGGCAAAGTCAACAACAGTTAACATGGTTTTAAAATGGCATTATTAGTTAGAATTGTAGTGTAACCTGTATTAATGTTTATTTTAAAATATTCCTGCATGGTGGAGCCATCTGTTTCTTGCCTCTTATATTATCTAAATTCTGTAATCATAAGACTCGAGGGAGATTTTTCCTTTAGTTTTTCTTCATGATATAGGAAGCATTCTATATTTCATTCAAAAGAAATAATTTGATTCACACTCCAAATAGCAGGGAAGAAACTGTTGATAAAATTAAAAACTGAGACAGTTTATGAGCTTAAGTTTGTTTGTTGTTGTTGTTATCTACATTCATGGTAAATTCAAAGTAAATGACTAGGTCATACATTTCTTTGTCTTGACAGGGGAAAAATCTTAAGTCAGTCAATGTGTCACATTTTTGAACTTCTAAAATTTTCACTAAAAAAGCTGCAATGTTCTTTTGAATATATGACTTTCAAATCATCTTTGGAGCATATTGAAATCAATTAAACAGTAAGTATATTCTCATTTACAAAAGAAATCAATCAGCTGTCATTTTTGATTGATTATTCTTAGTTGGAGTGGTACTTAATCTATGAATTTATTACACATTTTTCAACAACTATAAAATGGCATATGAATTTGAAATGCTGTCTCACGGTAAATGGACAAAAAAATCCAGTCCTTTTCCAATACATTTTGTGAGAAAGTACTGGAATTATATGATCAGCTGCTATGGAAGAAGATGGGTTATTTCCATTAAACATAAAAGAGTACCACCTGCTATACCATCAAAAATAAATAATTTAGGAAAAAAATTAAACTTCAAATATGTATCTAGCGTAAATCATGCTAACTACATTTTGTATATGATGCACATGACAGTTTAGAAAGTTCATATGTGATACTTTTCACTGTAAAACATGTTTTACATAACCTAAATAATCTCGTGAATAAGATCACCTAACCTGCACCCCAAAACACTCTACAGCTCACTGCTTACTCATTGTTCATATATAAATACCTTCCATATCCATGTTTTTGGATTGTGAATTGGGAACTGTCTTTAAAACAAGTGTGAACACTATTGGTACAGTCTGCCCAGAGTAAGGAAGGATTTTATCACTGGCATTGTTCATAATTTGTGGAACAGGGTTGTGATAAAATGCAGATGAATTTAAGTCAATTGTTAATATTGTTTTTAAATTCTCTATTGACAATTAATTCTCCTACTGCTTGTAGTAAGGCAGATGCTTCCACTTGCCTTCCTCCTTTATATGCCATTGTTTACCATAAGTATTGATTTTGAGTTTCCTAAAAGAAAAATTTCTTTTTGAAAATTACAGTAACTGCATATTTTTTTTAAATATGCAGCTAATCATTTCAGCTGCCCACTTTTGGATTGGGTCTTTAAATTTCGGGGGGGGTCTGATTTTTTTGAGTTCTTTATATGTTCGAGATGTTAGTCCTTTATCAGAGGAATAGCCGGCAAAATTTTTCTCCCACTCTGTGGGTTGTCTCTTCACTCTGTTGGTAGTTTCTTTTGCTGTGCAAAAGATTTTTAGTAAGATCAGGTCCCAGATGTTGATTCTTTGTGGTATTTCCTGGGCAACTGGGGATTTGTTCATAAAGTCCTTACCTACACCTATGTCTTCAAGAGTTCTACCTATTCTATCTTCCAATAGATTCAGTGTTTCTGTTTTAATATTTAGATCTTTGATCCACTTCGATTTTAGCTTAGTGCATGGGGAAAGATACAGGTCTGGTTTTAACCTTCGGCATGTGGAGAGCCAGTTTTTCCAGCACCATTTATTAAAGACGCTGTCTTTCTTCCAGTGAGGTTGTTTGGCCCCTTTGTCAAAGATAAGGTGACTGAGAGTGTTTGGACCTGTTTCTTCATCTTCTAATCTGTTCCATTGGTCCTGGGGTCTATTTTTGTGCCAGTACCATGCTGTTTTATTACAGTAGCTTTGTAATATAGTTTTAGCTCAGGGATTATGATGGCCCCTGCTTTTGTTGCTCAGAATTCCTTTTGTTATTCTAGGTTTCTTTTGGTTGCAAATGAATTTTAGGATTGTCTTCTCTAATTCTGTGAGGTATGCTATAGGTAATTTAATTGGGATTGCATTAAATCTGTATAACATTTTTGGGAGTATGGCCATTTTCACTATATTGGTTCTTCCTACCTAGGAGCAAGGGATATCTTTCCATTTTCTGATATCTGCTTCAATTTTCTTTTTCAAAGTACTGTAGTTTTCATTGTATAGATCTTTTACTTACTTCATTAGATTGATTCCTACGTACGTCATTATTTTGGATGCTATTGTGAAAGGTGTTGTGTCCCTAATTTCTCTCTCAGTGAATCTGTTGTTTGTGAACAGGAGTGCTATTGTTGTCTGAGTGTCGACTTTGTATCCAGCTATGCTGCTGATTTTGGTTATTAAATCTACAAGTCTTTTGGTGGAGATGAAGAAGTAGAAACAGAAGATAGACATGTGAAAAAATGTTCAAAATCACTGGTCATTCAAGAGATGCAAATTAAAACAACCCTGAGATTTCACCTCACTCCAGAAAGAATGGCTATTATCAACAAATCAGCCAATAACAAATGCTGGAGAGGCTTTGGAGAACACTTCTCCACTGTTGGTGGGAATGTAGACTGGGCCAACCACTATGGAAATCAGTGTGGAGATTCCTCAGGGAACTAGGACTAGAGGTTCCATTTGACCCAGCTATTCCCCTTCTTGCTATCTTCCCAAAAGAATTAAAAGCATCATACCACATCGATATATCCACACCCACGTATATAGCAGCACAGTTTGCAATAGTTAAATCTTGGAAACAGCCCAAATGCCCTTCAATAACAGAATGGATAAAGAAAATGTGTTGTTTTAATACAATGAAGTACTACTCTGCCATAAAGAATGATAATTTTGATATATTCCTAGGTAAATGGTTGCCTCTTGAGACTATACTCTTAAGTGAAATAAATCGGACACACATGTTTAAATACCACGTAGTTCCTCTGGTGTGAGAAACTGAAAGTGTAAATAAAGACTAAAATGTATTATATTGGGAAAGAGAAGAACATGTCCAAATGGGAAAGGGAACAAGGGAGGGAGAGGGGGAAAGGAACAGAGGGTCAAGAGAAATAAGAAATGAAAGGAAAAAATGGAAACAAATCTTTTGTAAATAGGGAGGGAGGAGGGAGTGAGGGGAGGGGAATGAGAAAAAAGAAGCAACGAGATATATCATGTACAGGTACAAATCCCCTATGATGAATGTTACCACTGTGTACATCTAAAATGTACCATTAAAATAAAATAAATTTAAAAAAGAACAAAATATGCAGCTAAACAGAGAATCTATCTTGTTCATTGGCAACCTCTTTCACAGGTGCCCTTCTTTACCTCTTACTATAAACCATTTTTAAAGCACAGTGCTTCTCTTGATGTACTGAGCAATACAAGTTTATCTCTGGGAAGAATCTAAATAAATGAAAGAAAGAACTGCATGTCTAAAGGTTAGAAATAAAAACATAAAATAAAATATACACAGAAACTGAATTTATGTGTGTCCTTTTCAGAGTTAGAATGTAAATTTTCTTTTAATACATTTTATTCCACTTAAGGACAGCATGGGCTATTGAAAATCATGGCATTTGACACAAGAGTCACTGTATCCTTTTTTGTGTTATAAATACAGAAAATGATTTGAGTCATATTAACTGGCAATTAGAGGCATGACAAGATAAGCCAAAAAATGTTTAAGATGGAAGAAGCATTTACTTAGGTTCTATTATCTGACAAAACCTGGAAGATTTGTAAGATACATTATTTTGCATAATATTTTCAATTATCCAGCAAAGTATTCATCATTAATCTCCATTTTACAGATAGTTGAATTGAGGATCAGAAAATTTCAATAACTTGCCAAGATTTCCATCATAAGAGATGCACAAAATTTGCAATAGAATCAGTCTAAAGTTTATTTTCATTCTATTGTACAAAAATGTGAAAATTAGAAGATTATATCTACCTACATATATATATGTGTGTATATATATATATGTATATAAGAATTCTTACTGGAAAACTAAGCCAATATTGCAAAATGACAACTCTTACTATAAATTCATATTTTAGTAGTGGAAGTGTCAGTCTCTGGTTAAGAAAAGTAGGGAAGATTGTTAACCAGGAATTTTTCACAGGGTCACATTATCTATTACCACCAAAATTAAGGATAATTAATTCAAAAGAAATGTATTCAATATGAAGTGTGTGTGTGTGTTTGTGTGTGTGTGTGTCTGTGTGAGATTTGCATCTAACATCTGGAAAGAAAATCTAATCTTTAAAACATATTGCATGAAATATATTTTAATTTCTGTTGATAATGAAAAGATCATATATTATTGTCATGAAGCTATGAAACCATAGGAATCTATTTTATTCAACATTTCACACTTGTGTGATCACAACAATATGTCTGCTCTACTCTGTGCTTTCAAAGAACATTCAGATTTTAACAGAAGATAATGCCTGGCACAGACAGGTATGTTTAAAAATATTTGCAGAGTAAAGTAAATGGCACCACCAGAAAACAACACGACATAAACTTTAGAGATACGATGCAAAGATCTCAGCCTTTTAACAGTGTTCCACCAGAAAATTTCAATATTAAAAATAGAGTTAACAATAGGAATTCACAGAAATTCTGTCACCGAATCCTTTGTTTTATTTTTGTTATAAATATATAGCTCTCTAAATAATAACACTGAAAGAAATTGAAGGGAAACAGCATTTACAACAAAATACTCTAAACTGCATTAATAAAATCATATTCTTAAACACCACACCAATTAAGTACATATCAGCCTTTCATAAAAATCAAGGAGGGAGAAAGCTCTATGTTTATGTGCTTTTCTACAAACAACATGTTTATAGAGTTTCTACAAACTCTAGGTTTATATCCTTCTCCCAAAAAAATACACGTTTTGGAAGACAAAGAAAACAAATAATATTAGCAGAACTCACCGTACATTTAAGAACATGTTCCCCTATATTCATTTTTTAAAACATTTGTTATTTAATATAAGTGTACTGTTTTTGTCAGTTTTGACAAAAACCTCAAGGATGCTGTAAAATTACTGATCACTTTAATTTTGAAGGTATTTTGCAAAGCCTTCCTCATTTATAATACATCACAATGTCTAGAATAAATAGGACAATTAGTCCTAGGTTCACTATTTTTCCATAATCAGAGTTTAGAGAAAAACATCACAGAAATAACTAAATGTATTTTGATTCAATTATATCTGTTTTCATTGAAATACACTGCATAGCAATGAACTAGACAACATAGTTTTCTACAAAGTTTTCAAACTGCAATAAAATGCCATACTGTAAATTCAAAATGACCTGCAAAACTCAGGGGGAAAGTGAATATGAGCTCTTTCCAGTTTTCTAGCACAGACAATATAATTTCTGAACTTCCTGACAGCTCTATTGCTTTCTCTACTATGAGCTGGCAATGTGTTACTGGCACCTTCATCAAGAACTTTCCTTCTACCTAACACTACAAAGTCAAGATTTCACCTATCATAAGTCACGACACTATAGTTTGAAAAAGACACATGGCAAAGTGAACTGAGCTCAAAACAGAAAAGAATTAAAGGTCAATAGCAGCAAATTAGCATTCTCTTCCTGATTTTTCATGTTTAAAATGTGCTATCTTAGGATTCACCTGAGATAAACCATTTTCACTTTTAAAAAGAAGAGTCTTTATGCTGTGTATAAAAAGATGTAGAAAATTTAGACTTCATCCAAGTAGACTGACCCTCTCAAGTCATATTTAATACTTCCAAAATTAACAAATAGTGATTGTTTGAATAAGAGGCAATGGGTAGAACACTGCTTCTTACTCATCTTTATTCTTTTGACAATTTAAAACATACAGGTGACAATACCAGGAAATTAAGTTCTTCCCTTCACAAATTAAGAAGAAACAGCATTTCTGTAGCTTTATAAAACACTGAAAAGACTCTAGCCAAACACAGTTTTACTATAAATGCAAATAGTATGTTATTACTAGAAGTTGTACTGATAGTCCTCATAAGCTTGCATATGATGTTATGCTTCAGGACAATGTATACAAAAATAAATGGAAAAAGTTTGATTCACATTTCTGCCAAGTGTTTTGTATGGAGGGTATACTATACAAAACAATTAACTTAAAAGGATCAAGTCCATGTGGAAAGGAAGACTATCAGAGGAGAATGAGAGGAAGGAAATGTTTCGCAGATGTACTGCATTTAAATTAATAAAATCTCATTAGGTTTTATGTTTGCCAATAACGGCTGGAAAAGTTACCATACATTGTAGGAACAATTACCCAAATCTTCACTGTCTCATTAGGTTTGTCATACTGTTTTCATTATAATACATTAGAACTTGCAAGTGAGCCTTCAGTAATGACATATTGTTCCAATTCTCCTTTCAGCAGGCTCTAAGATATTTTAGTATTTGTGCTATAAGCCAGCAGGTGTCTTCACTTTGCTTTTTCTGAATCAGTGTTATACACAGACCTCCAGACACAGACTGGAATGTAAAAGGGCTTTCAACAACCACATAAAACTGAGTCTGATTAGAGTAAAGCAATACACACTATTTTTATGCTTTTATGGTAATTCAAGACACTAAAAATGTGCACCTTTAGAGTATATGTCTACTCTGGTAAGACCTGTTAGTGAAAGCTGTATTAATGTAGATAAAACATGCAGTATATAAAGTTTAAAGATTTGCATAACAAATGGAAGACATAGAGCTGATTTGAATATCTAAAGCATTATAAACTTCAATAAGAACAACCAACACTGTTTGAGCTTTCAAGGCACTTACATTCAAATGAGAAAGATTTAAAAAGGATACGATTTTTAAAATGCTTTGAAGCTTCCTATTAAAGGTCTTAGGCAGCTCAAGGTTAAAATAAATATTGGATTTAAGGTGAGTGAGAAAAGATTTAGAAGCAATTTAAAGTAGAAATCATTTAGCACTGGAATAGAGTGAATGTTTATAGTTAGTGTGATTGTCACCTGACCTTCAAAAAACAAAGAGCCACACTATAATAGTCATGAAAACAAAAATTGAAAGCAAAGAAAGACATCCAAAATTCTACTCCACTCATTCCCTAAGATTAGAGTAAATCAGGACTCAAAAATATTTTTCCTAGAAAAATAAATGCTCCACCAAATTGTAGATCAATTTAAATGCTTGAAACAATCAAAATTAAACAACCTGCTGATACATGACATTAACATTACAGTGAAATAGCACTGTACGAAGTACCCATCCTATTTGTAAAGGAAAGAGAGCTCACAGATATATTGTCACATATGTGTGCTAACCAAGGGAACAAAGGCTACTGCTGAATCTATTACAATATTCTCAGTAGTTCTAATGTAACGATTTGTGGATGTTTGCACAATTTTTTCATCTTAAGATTAAGGGGCGAAAAAAGGAAAGGCCAAATGAAGGATTGTGGTGGACTTAATGTGGTCAATTTGAGCCAGAACGCCCACCTGGACTGAGCTGGTGTGATGCTGGGCGTAGAGGATCCACCTGAGGACTGTTGCTGACACAACATAATGCAGAGTGGGAGCCACAGCTAGTGGGCGGGGTATTTCCCAGGAGAAGCTCTGCTGTGGCTGATTCGCCCAAAAGGAACTTGGCTGTTCTTGTCCAGGCAGGAGCTTGGGGCCTTGCTGTCATCGAGGATGGCTGCTGTTGCTTTGGTGGAACTCTGGTTGTTATCTCTGTTGTGAGCGTCATCTCCTGGTTCCAGTAAAGATTTCTTCAGCCATCCTCTGCAAACACGGACAAAAGCGGGACAGTGCCGCGGGCTCAAGCCCTCGCTTGTACTTTGTGGCTCTCCAGTGCTTAGATAGACATTCGGCACTTCCTGCATCTGGCTCGTGGGTGAATATTGTAACTTATAGATGTCCTCTCTATTAAATCTGCTCTCTTACAACTACTGGCTCTAGAAAATCTAACTAAGACAATGATCTTTTCAATCAGAAGCATGAGGTGTCAGGGAAACACATGGTGAGTATTTGAATTAAAAACAAAATTTATTATGGTAAAAGCCACATTGTTATCAATCCCCTTCAAGATATTTTCCCTCCTTTTGAACACACTTAGTGAACCATTCTTGCCACTTGTGACTCAGTTCTGGTAGTCTATTTTTGCCAGTGTCTGCAAAAGTTATGATAAAAATGTGACAAATGCTGTTGCCAAGTGCCACCCAATGGAAGGGCAGGCACATTAAAAAAAAAAAAATTACAGTGTGTTCTCATCCACCTTATTCACCCTATCTGCACCATATAACTTGTGACTGCTCCACAAGGTCAAAATGACCATGAGTAATAAGTGTCTTGAATGGATTTAGGACATCAAAGCAGCCAAGATAACATAACTAAAGACACTCACAAAAGAGCACATGCAGAACAGCTGCAAAAAGTGACAAGAATGGTACGTGTGCTCAAATCAGGGAGGAGTATTTTGAAGGAGATCAATGGAAATATGTCTTTCACTACAATAAAGTTTTCAAAATGTAAACATTCACCGTATGTTTGATCACACTTGTACTTTTAAAACTGTCCAACACACTCTGACTTTACAATTAGGAATAGTACTTTATGAGCTGTATATGCATGGTGTCATTTATAAGCATTTATGTGTTGCACCATACATGCCTTTCATTCTACTAGCATAGAAATATAGGAAGTCGTATTGTGCAGAAAGAAACAAAGGCCTTTCCTAAGCTGAAGAGCAGCAATACACCAAAAGCCTCTGATTAGAAATTACTTGGCAGGCAATGTAAAACAATGACAGAGTGCGCGCTTATCATGTATAAGGCCCTGTTTTCATTCCTCACTACCACAGAAAAGAGGAAGAAAGAAGCAAGAAGAAGCAGGCTGAAGAGGAGAAAGAGGAGGAGGAGGGGCCAGAGAAGGACATGAAGAATATGAGTAGAAGGTGCTATATGGTTAAATTTACCATGCTTGAATTCTATCATTCCAGTGTATCATTTCTGCAGTAATCTAACATCTATTTTAATTCTACAGAAAAGCATGTGCAACATATTTACCCGTCTGAGGCTGGATATGTTTAAAAAACACTTTTATTATTAGTATTTATCAAGAAAAATTTTTCTCCCTAGTATTTTTATTTTACCTATATTAAAGTAACAGTGTATATATACCTGTACTCATGGGTTACTTTTACATAGTATTTAAAAACTAGTATGTTCTCCAGTAAACAATCTTGTTTTCAAAATTACCTAGTCAAAGGCTGGGGATTTAGCTCAGTGGTTAGAGTCCTTGCTTAACAAGCACAAGGGCCTGAGTTTGATCCCCAATACCCCTGCAAAAAGTAAAAAATACCTAGTCAGGAGTGAGAATTTTCATATTAACTCAAAAATCAAAATAGATAGAACTCAGCTTGGAAAACACAAACAAATATGTCTGAAAATAGCAGAAGTCACTAGGACTGTGAAGCATTTTGACTGGGAGAACCTAATTTTAATAAACAACAAAGAATGAGAAAAATTTAGTCCTTAAACAGCATTTATACACTAAACATGCTTGATCCAAGGTTCAGGTGATTCCTTAGGTTCTTTACATATATTAATCCTTTTAATACAACACATTTAAGAAGAAGATACCATCATCATCGTCATCATCGTCCCTACTGATAAATGAAAAAAGAATGACATGAAGAGACTGATGAAGGTCAGAAAACGAGTAGCTAAAGTAAGATTTGAAACTGAAGAGCTTGTTTTTAGAGATCACATTCTTAACCATTATTTGTACAGTCGTCTCAAGAAACTGTTGGTAGTGACTATGGATTATTTAATAAGGCATAGTTTTAAGCCCTATTTCTAAACACTTCCCTGTCGCTTTATCTTTCATATAGATCCTCTGTACACATGTGTAAGTGAACATAAAAATTATTGATACGAATTTTTCAATAGTTTTTCCTCTATTTGACAGATGAGACAATAATATTAAATATTATTTAAAATGCTTACTATTCTCTTATCTTCCCACATGTTTGTAAAGTGAACAGATTAGATTTTCAAAGATCTCCATTATTTGGCCTATGAATGTCATAAAGTTATACATCTTCTAAGCCCCTGTAGACAGTTTTCCTCACTACCTGTCAAGGTGATTTGAGATAGCTGGGGCAGTCATGTGGATGATAAGTAACTGAAGTAGGTTGTCTCTCTTCAGTTCAGCTGTGAAACCACGACAACAGAGACGTGTACATGGTGACTTTTTTTTTCATCTTTTTCTGTCATGAATATCAAAGTTTCTAAATAAGCATGCTATAGAAACAAAGTAGATGGGACCATAAGGAAAGGAAAGGCATGATACAATCATCAAGAAACATTGATTTGTCAGTTCTCCTGATCCTACAGCAGATTTAAAAAATTCTCCCAGTAAAAAATCTTCACTTCGTATACCAGTAACGATGATGTACAATTCGGATTACACTGGGATTATGGTCAGTCATATTTTAAGGCTAGAGAACTGAGGCAAATATGGATATACTATTCTAAACATCACTTGATATATTTTATGCACACACACACAGACACGCAAGCACAAACACAAGACTTAGATATCAAATTTTCAATTAGTGAACTGAAAGCTATATATACAAAACATTATACATTTTTGAACAACATTTTAAGAAATAAAATCTTATCTCTTACTAAATTACAAAGAAAAGTCATAGGCACTATAGGGAAGTGTGATCTCATTGCTATTAATAGATTGTATAAATTTGGCCAAGTGTCTCTCGGCCTCATTCCCAGTTTTAATTCTAGGCTTAGCCTTTTTCCATTGTACACCTCCTAATTTTGTCTTCTATTCCTTTTAAAAAATTATATCTATAAATTAGTGCCATTTATAGGCAGTTCTATCACATTGGTGTACTTTCTTTTAGTCAGTATTATGGATTAGTGAAATACTCTTTAAAATGTCTCAGATGAATTTTGTATTTCATGTTTTCATAATAGCAATTATCAATTTGTTTCTTTCTTTTTTTTTTTTTTTTGTGCTGGGGATCAAACTCAGGGCTTTCTGCTTGCAAGGCAAGCACTTTAACCACTGAGCTAAATCCCCAGCCACTGGAAAATATTTTTAATTTGGTGATTTTGTTAATATATTTTTCTCTTTTGCTCCTAAAAGATTAAATGTGTTTATTACTGTTAGTTTATCCACGTGTCAACTGTTTCCACTAGATCAGGGAATTGTTACTGGTCAGGATTCCTCTTGCTGGAACAAAGTGCCTTTCTTACACGCCATAACGTAATGAACGATTTGGCCCATGGTCTCTGAGACCTCCATCCACAGTCAGCTCCTTCCATTGCTGAGGGTCTTACTCAAGGAAGACCGCGATGGCGGAAGACCACGCTGGAGCCAAACTCCTCACTCCAGGGTGGCTAGCCTGGACGCAGATGGAAGAGCCAGTGAGGAAGGGCCACAAACTCTTGCCACATCACACCCATGACTCACCCAGTCATCCCCAGAAGGGTTCTTTACTAATCTCTTAGGAGTCCACCATCCAATCAAGTTGACAGTCAAGACTGGCAGTCACGACTTCTATGGATTTTAAAAATAGCATACCGAGCATACACTCAGCCACACTTCGGGTCAACTCATACTCCATTTTGCTACTTTTCTTAACAGAACTTTGCTCTGATTTTATTTTCATTTTAGAATTCAGAAACAAAAGAATGTACAGGTGCTAGCTGGTATTTAGCAAGCTTATCCAGGTTTTTAAAAATAGTTTGTTTGTTTTGCCTTTTTTTGAGTAGTAAGACAATGGACGTGTGAAAATGAAATCCAATGGCTGCCACTTTATTCTGAAGATAACTCATTTGTCTTGTATGTAGTTTGAATCTCAGTACTTACTGGAGAAGGACCTTGATGACTTGCCTTTAATTCTGTATCTTTCTTTTGGGCTTGTCAGCATCTCCTCACATTATTTAGTTTTATATTACATTCATAATATAATGAATTACCCCTTAATGTAAAATGAAAAAATTCAGAAAGAAACATAAAATTTAAAGTAAAAAAATTGTGACTACAGAAAAAGTACCTAAAATAGGGGAGATAGTGTATACTAATTTGTTTTCAGCTTATTTATGATACACTACTCATTATAAAAATTTTTTTAACTTTTAGAGAAACATAATTTTAAGTCTGTCAAGTTACATGACACGGATGTTTATCTGCTCTTCATGACTGCAGCCAAGCTCTGAGGGGGAAAACTAGTTCTCTAGGGATTTCATCTACTTTATTCTAATTAGATCTTTTATAGAGGACTTTTATGTTTAGCATTAACAAGAGTCTTTTAAAAATATAATATACAAATTCTATCATCTCTTCATTACTCACAAGAATAGAAGAGAGACGCTGTATAGATATTCCAACAAAGAAAATCAAAAAATAATTACATTTGACTTTGGAATAGACTATGTTATATTGTTCCCAGGCATTGACTTTGTTAATTATCCTTTTAAAAAATTTCATGTAAAATTAGTTTGCATTTATTAAATATATACCAAGGGGGACAAAAACTCATTTTATATGTAGTGAAATGGGTAAGTAATATATATTATAGCTAGAGCCCTACACATAAATTCCTCACAAAAGGTAACTTAATAAGAAGAAACAAAAAGAAAAGTAGCTGTATTAATCAAGGGGGTCACTGTTTTGAGGTCTTAAAATGTTGTTTTTATTACAAGGCTTTAGATTATAAAATATTAAATTATTTCAAGAATGCTTTCATTTATTAAGCCAAATAATTCCAGTTTCTCTTAAAAATAATCCTAAACTGCTTTTTCAAGAGAGACGCATTTTAGCACATAATGAATTTCTCCATTATTTGTTGTCTGTTCCATCTGATGGCAAAGCTAACTAAAAGCCACAACACAGTGGAGAGGCAAATTCAACCAAAAACAATCTCGTTTTATTATGTTCAAAAGACTACTTTTAATACAACTTTGTTTTTGGAACCAGTTCCAACAAATGCAATTTTCTTCAGGGCTATTGTTCAGAATGATGAGCCACATATATACACATCTGGCTACCTGAGAAGAGAATCCAGGAAAATGTGAAGATACTCCCACAGAAACAACTTTTGATGAATAGAGACTTTTATCATCTTCTCTATACTCCTACCAAAATGAAAGGGCAAAACATCTCTGAAAATTTGTAGAGCAGTCACAGATTCAGTGCAAAGCTCTACCCGAGATGCTTAACAGAACACTATATCCTACCAACTTGTGATTGCAAACAAGTCAAAGGCTTATATTATGAACAATATCAGCAGAAAACAGTAAACTCCATGATATAAATGTCAGCTTGACATGATGTATGAGTGTGCCACCCCCAAATATTATTCTTTAGATGCCGTGGCAGAGAATGTTCACTTCAGCCAAATATATAGGGACTTCTGACCTTTTGAATTTAACATACCACAGGGGACACTACCCAGTAACTAGGAAAAAAATTAACAAATTCTGGATTAGAAACTCCAATACTAAAAAAGCTTTAAATAAATGAAATTGCCCAGGGTTTGGGTGAGTTACAAATTGTGGAGGCGCTGCATGAGAACTGTAACATAACTCATTATAAGCTCCGGGCCCTAATAAGTTATGAGGCACTCACATGTATGAGATAAACCCCATAACTTACTGAAGTCTATATCATCCCTTCATTATATCTAGGGACATGTGAAATAGCTGAAATTCAGCTCAAAACCCTGAAGTTCAGTAATAAAAGTGAATAGATCAGCACATCTATTGATTTTGCTGTCTTTTTTGTGCTTTTTGTTATCCTACTCCCCTTTAACATCTGAAAGATTCTAGCATTTTTCTTCTGAGCTCCTTCCATGTTGGCATTTTAGGTATGCTGGCAAACATCAAAATAAACTAGGTTGCTGCTTTGCTCTCCTCTCAAGAGTAATTATATTAGTCAGTCAAAAGTCTTAGGCACTTTCTTCTTCTAATAAACAAAATGCATTACTGTATTTCAAAACCAGCAACATGGAGACAAATTCAAACTCTGTGCTCAGCATTGTAATATATAGTGACAAGAGAAATATGAGAAAATAATGCAGTCTAAGAGTATAAATGACTGAGCTTCTTTGATTAATGAGGAACTTAATAATGGAATAATAGAAAGCATTTATGAGCATATTCTCTATTGCTCACCTCTGAAATGGGTACACATAATGAAGGACCTCAACTAACTGAAATTCTGGTATTTAATAATAATAGCAGCTAAGCAAAGCAAGATCTCATAATATCAACTACTCTGACTCTTTGCAAGTTGTGGGACTCCTTTTGTGATTCTCTGCATTGAAACATAATGTTCTATATTAATGTAGAGTATTGATACTCAATAAATCACACATAAAAGGAAGGAGAATTTTGAACAAAACATAATACAATAATATTCACATAATCTCACATAATACAATAATATTCACGTAGTGAATTATAGTGTTTCTCTTTTTCATTGACTTATTTTGATAACAGATCACATGTGGTTGAGGGACTCAGATTATTGTAATAATAAGAAATGCTATGGCTAGTAGTTACTTGGGTTGTATTTTTTTTCTTTAATTTCTCTCAGGCTTTCCTTATTACTGTGATTATTTATTAAGATTTTTGTCCCCCATGTGCATGGCACAATTATTGGCCACACGAAAAAGCCACTCCTTCATTTAAATCATTCCATTAGTTCCCCATCTTCTTGAATTCCAAAGATTAAATTGTGGCTATAACATGACTCACAAGGTACTGTACAACATTTTCTGAATACTACATTTTCATTATGATGATTCATACTACTATTAATAAACAAGCCACACTGAACGACATTTAATCTTGTACTCACATACATTATTGTTTAGGAATATGGTACTTCTTATACCTAGAAGTCTATTTGCCCTTGCAACTTCTTCTTTACATAGTTATTTTTAATATTAAAGCAAATATCAGTACCTCTGAATAGTTTCTAATACGAATCCCCATCCACCACACCGAAATATTGCTTCATTACTCTCTACAAGCTCCGTCATACAACTTACTACACTGGGTGTTTCTGTGTATAGGTCTGCATGAGTGTGTGTTTGTCTTGATATTGACTATTTCATTTTAAACAGTGTTTTGTTCGGAAAGAATCTAAGTTACCTAATCTCGTATCTTCATTTTCTAACAAAGCAGAGAACCTCGTAGAGGCTCAATTAATCATTATTCATTAATAAGTGAATTAAAAATATTATTACAACTAGAAATAATGCAGAATTAAAGAGCTTCTCTCATTTATTCATTATGCTCTCCCAGCTTTGGTAGCTTCTATATTCCAGAAAATAACTTGCATATTCCTATGGAAATTACTGCGATAAGACTTTCAATCTGCAAGTTTACCATCTACTAGAATAATATATGGCCTATATTTTGTTTTTTATTTTTCATTTCAAATCTAAGTAGAAAGTGTGGAAATAATAATATACAAGTTAAAACATTCAACCTGCAAAAAAAGTAGTATAAGAATTGATCAATATGTATGGTGAATATTTAAATTTTAATAAAATATATTACACTAAAAGATGCATTGCCAGTAATCCCATCCAACATGGTTGCCCTTGTTTCAGACACACTTATGCCATTATTCTTGTCACTTTCTGAAGCAGTCCTGGAAGTCCTGTTTTATGAGTGTCTTCTCAAAGTGTTACCAAAAATATGGTGAATGTTGCTGCTGAGTGCCATCCAAAGGGAAAGGTGGGCTGGTAAAAACATTACAGTGTGTCCTCATCCACTTTATTCACCGGATCTGGCACCATGCAACTTAGGGTTCATTTTGTGTTGTCAACTAAGGTGTGTGACTAAAGACACTTACCAAAGAACTCCTGGAACTCCTTCAGAAAGTGGTAAGAGCAATGAAATTAGTACGTCAGAAATGAGGGGACTATTTTAAGGGGATTAATGGCAGTTTTTTTTTCCTGTAATAAATCATCTAAACATTTGCTACCATTTTCTATCACTTTTTGTATGCCTTCTCGATGTCTAAATTCAAAGTTGTTAGATTATCTATAATTTCACCTTTTGATATAGAGGTCCATAGAATGCTTAGCATGTATGCTGTGTTTTCATAACTACAGGTACATTTTATATTCGTGAAAATTCTGGAAGTTACAACATCTTCAAAATATGACCTCAAATCTAAGCTTATGCTCTCAGCCACTTAACTATGTTTATTCCAAAGTTTTCAACTCTAATCTATATAGTAAGTGGTTCACATATGTCACATTGTCCAGTCCTAACAATAATGTCCTGAGACACAGTATTTCCACAATTGTGTATATGAAAAGGACTTGCCTTATTTCAGTCATTTCAGATGGCTGAATTTGGATTTCTTATCTTCATATGAATTTATTCTCTTTTTATTTCTGGTACTTTTTTCATTTGCTTACAGTATCATTTCTTCCTATTTGTACTTCATATTTGGGGAGTTTTAAATCTCTGATTTGATAACTGGCAAAATTCTCTCTATATGACTCATGCTTTAAGAAATGTTTAAATAAAATAATAAATTACTGCTGGAAATAAAATAAGAACATTAAACTAACCACAAAATGGAAGCTGATTAGTTAACAATTGGATTTTTATTATATTCTCCACAGAACTTTGAGGAACATTAAACTAATTATCAGTATCAATCCTGAATCATAGGAGGAAATAGTATATTAGAAAAAGCTATCGAGAAAATGTAAAAGGGAAAATTCATCATTCTGTATTTTCTAAGAAAAATTAGTAATTTTGTTAAATTACCAGTGATAGTGCTTTTTTACACTGATCAATTCCTGAGGGCAAAAATTTCTAGTATCCAGAAAAATGTAGATAAATAAAAATGGCATTTTGGGAAACATACATTATGTCAGTTACACAGTATAGTTCTGAATCGTCTAACATTGCTTGTCTGTAGTCAATGTGCTATGCTTAATCTTTGTTTCTCTTTTAACTCAGACATTACAGCCTCCCAGTAATTTTTTACTCATTTAAATTAGAAGCATAGATGCAGGGGCGTCCATGACAGTAAAATGGATGAGTTACAATATTGGTAAGAAAAATATCTGGACTTTATGATAAATGATTTTATAATTCCTCAGTTAAAAGAAATAATATATCCTCTGAACAATTTCTTCATTACCCTCCGGCTGTTTGAATTTACTTTCCAGTGTCTCCAGCATGCTGACTGTCACAAGTCAATTTCTTTCTAAATGTCTAGTAACAAAAGTCTACTACATGGCTAGCAATTGCTCAAACTTCATTTATAGTGCAATTAATTGGACATCTTTAAAAACATTATTAATTATTGGAAATGGCAGTGCTTTTTATAGATGCATAAAATATAGATTGAGAATAAACCATTTTCACTTTGACAATGGCTAAAAATAAATCTTTTTATTTTTTCAAGGAAAATATTAAGAAATAATATTACAGATTATTGATACATGTGTGGAATAAAATATGTACATAAGTTGACCCCGGGCTCTTAAAAATTATTTTCCTTTGTTCTGTACTGGGTGTGAGGAATAAGTGTAAAATATCATTCATTTGATCACCTCACTTCTCCCCCAAAAATCCCACTTTGTGCATTAGGTAACCCTTGTAATATTTTTGCTATTTTTAAAAAATAGTTTATCACATTCAGAAAGGTGATGACTGACACGTTTTTAGGAGTCTTGATATCCAACAGGATGTCTTGAGATGGCATATTCATCCAAAGGCCAACAAATCTGAGATTTCCATCGGTAGCAAATTTCCCTCACATCATACCTTGGGATAGAATTTTCCTGCAAAATCCTCATTTTTTGAACTTTCTTAGGAATCCTCTAATGTTTCCAAGATTCTAATGTTTTGTTTCTTTAGTATTAAAGTACTGAAATTAATAGAATCTCAAACATATAAGAGTAGAGTTTTCACCCTGTAGTTTATATAAAAGTACTAGTTTGTTTATAAATTTATAATAAAATCTCTATGAGTGATTTATTTATGCAATAAGTTGTAAAATATATGACTGATTACACTGGTTTTTCAAGAAGCTGTCCAAAAATATTAAAAGGAAGTCATGAGAATTCTTTCCCCTACAACCATACTAGTGAATATGATCAATTCCTTCTGAAAAACCAGAGTTTCTTAATTTAGGTCATGTTGGTGTGCTTTAAATGGTTAAAACAGCTGCTGAGATAATTAAGCCTTGAAAGTATGCAGTGCCACTTACTTAGAGGCCTTTTCTACCCACCTCAAATAAAAATATTTTATTATTTGTGACCTATAACGAAAAAAGATGAGGAAGAACTAAAATCCACCACAATAATTATACCACCTGAAAATCATGTGTTTTATGAACATTATTTTATGTACAATATTTATGGTACATATTTTTAAATATTAATTTTGCATACCACAACAATTCTAATGACTTGATCATTTTTTTATTAGTGGAATGTTCAGTTCCTCCATTGATGTTCATTTTTTAATGTTTTTACACAGAATGTTTTTACATAGAATCTTTTTAATGTTTTTACATAGAATCTTTTCTACTTATATTTTTATTACTTTTATGATTATGAATTCATGGTAATAATTACTTTACCTTGATTCATCAGTTGATGAGCTATCAAACCGGATTCCTGATTATTATCACAGTACAGAACACAAATGTACCAATTTGATAAATATCTTAAAAATAAAGTTTACATAAGAATTTATCTTATATGGACAAATTTTATAAAATATGAATTTACATTTGATTTAATATGAAAACTCAATATCCAGACATTATTCAATATGAAAAACTATACCTACTACTTATAGTACTGTACCTACTTCTTTTTTATGTATTTATTTATTTATTTTTGGTGCTGGGGATGGAACTCAGGGTCTTGTGTTTGCTAGGCAAGCACTGTACCACTGTGCTAAATCCCCAACACTTGTATCTAATTCTTCTTATGATTCTTTTGTAGTTTTTTGTTTGTTTGTTTTTGTGTTTTTCTGTGTGTGTGTGTGTGTGTGTGTTTCCAGGGCTGAGGATTGTACCCCGGACCTTCACACTGTATCTTTAGATCTTTTGTAAAGGTTTTGTTTCGAGACGGGGTAAGTCACTTAGATGGGATTTGAATTTTCAATCTTCCTGCCTCAGCTTCCAAGAGTGCTGAGATTATGGGTTTGCGCCACCACAACTGGCTCATTTTGCAATGTTGTCATATTGCTATTCCACATATTTTAATTCTGAGAACACGAGGTAATATAATTATTATCTGACTGTCCTAGTAGAAAGGCACTGAGATTTAAGATTTTTCCTACGTTGGCTCTCATATTTTACATGATTACTTTTGGCAAACTCCTTTGCTTATCTGTCTTAATTTCTACAACTCTGTTAAAATCATAGAACTGGAGACCTACAAAATGAAGGTCTTAAGAACATTTGATACAGACTGCACATTGCCTGGGATCCAGAGTTATTTTGCTGGATGGCTTTGGACAACTGATCTTAGCAATCTGTTTACAATTTCCTTCAGTGTAAAATCATCTGTGAGAGGTTTATTTTCTGCAGTTTTCAAGATTTAAAATTCCACTTAAATATAAAAGAGAAGACCTTAAATGTGTCTTTGGTGTTTCCGGTGCACCCACATATCATCCATATTTCCTCCAAATAAACATTTGCCATTAAACCAATAATTATTGAACATCTGCTATGTACTGGACTCTGTACAACACAGTGAAAATAACAGATAATCAATTTTTGCCTTTGGGGAATTCAGTCCAATGAACACCTATTTATTCACAGATATGAGTCAGGGACAGAAATAAATTAATAGTTCAAAAAGGAATTAGGCAAATTCTTGAAGTCAAACAGACTAGGAGCAGCGTTATAATAGGTTAAGTATTGTCTTTTGATGCACTATGGGACATACTACGAGGAGCAACTAACTCTGAAAAGGTCCCTGAAACTTTACAAAAAGATGACATTTTAGATCTAACCTCACTGGAAATGTTAATATCACTGGATGGCCATATTTAAAAGATCATGTATGTAGTTTAACTTTATTTTCCAAAAAGTTTCAACAACCAGTGAATCCAACATTATTGAACACTTGCCATTTGAAAATCGTGGGCAGACACAAATATATCCATAAACAATTTAAAAACTCCACATAAATGGGGCCAATGGCAAGTCCTTCCAAAATTTAAGGAGGGGCCAGTGTAGTAGTCTACTTTCATGGAAGACCATGAAGAATAGCTCAGCAGCAGAGATGATCTATGAGCCTGGCTTGGGAGAAATAAAATTGAATATTTTATAAAAGACAATTGTGTACAACACTTTAGAATTAGCATATGTTTACAAGTCTTCCTATTCTACATAACCTAAAGTAATGGATTTCTGTAAAGAGCCATCAATAAGCAATTTGGGATGTATGAAACGTTCATGTTGTGAAAGGTCTTTATAAATAGAAGGACCTTTCGTGGCAATGGGAGTTATTTAAAGACTGCCAGTCGTAGGCTGTGGGTGACCCCACATACCTTTCCAAAGTGAAGGCCCACAGCTCTCACTTGCACTCTCCTTCCTTGACCGCCTGGGACTTGATTCACATTGCTCTTTTTGAAGTATTCTCCTTGAAGTATTTCTTTGATTTCTAGTGCTAGTAGCAAATTTGAGAGTAAACTAAAGCAATTTTTTTTTTTAATGAAGCAGTTACCTGTGAGTGATTTTTATTTCAACACCTCACCATGTCAAGCAATGTTCTAGTCTATGGGTTTCTGCTCCACAGAGTCTTTCTCTCTGGTATGTATAATTCCTTCATATCAGAATAGTTTTGTTCACATGAATAGACCTCGAGCATTGTGATTAGGTGGGCTTCACCTGACACAGTTATGCATCTAACTGTGCTTGTGAGAATTTACATTTAGACCTGACATCTGGTTTCATCATATTTACATCCATATTTCACATTTTGATGTACTCAGCTTTCCCCTTTGTTAATAGTTTACTGAAAGAATTGTGGCAGTTTCCTTCAGAATATTCTTGTCCTGAGGAGTTGGGCTGTTTGCTTCATATATGAGGCACTTGTCTTTATCTTAGTTCTTAGTGATTATTCTACTATGTTCAAGATGTTTTTCTGCTTTGTGTTTAAACATCTGTGTTTCTTTTGTGAATGTGATATTTTTGGGCACAGACTTACATTGAGTATATTCTTTCCTTTTTTTGATGTCAAGAATTCCAATATATAGGAAGTAGTCTGAGGAATACATGGAAACACACCCTATTTTCATGTGTTTATTCTATGCAAAAGTTCAAAGCTTGTTCTCTCCCACCTTAACAAACTGCAGGTTTTCTAAAACACCATTTATTGAAGAGTCACCATGAGAAAAGGATACGAAGAACTACAAAAGAAAAACCAAATAAAATTATTTGTTTTTCTTTTAAGGGCTTGCAGAGTCAGAAAAACCTTGGTTTGGAATACAAAAGGGGAACACATATAGGCATATCAAGAGCAACAGAACATTACATAACAAACATTAGTTAATATTTTAAAATACAGATTGTTATTTAAGGATTTTTTTATAGGCATGGAATAGTAAAGACTAATTTATGTTTATGGAAAGAGTATAGCAGACTTCTCAAACACAAGTTATCGCTTATCTGCCTGCCTGAAGTATGGTTTACAAGTTAAATACTAAATGCAACATAGACATAGTCTGGTAGATGTTCAATATAAACTGTTGTGTACTGATTTTTTTAATCACGAGAACTTTCATCTCTCTAACATTATTAGGACAATAAAGATATAAATGTAGATTGTTACAGAGTTCCCTATATATAGGTCCCTGCAATATAGAAATCATACAGAAATTGTGTGATTAATTATAAAATAATCCATTCAATAGGTACACTTCTTTTTCATTTCTTTGGGAAGTCTTGAAATTGGAAAATGATTCTTATTGTAGAAATTTTCCAATAAGCATAATGTCTGTAGAAAATATAAAGGGTAAATTCATTGTGATGGAGATTTTTATTCTTCTGTAATAGACTATGGCAGCATTCTATAAATACTGACTGTAATGTATGCAGGTATAGGCACTCAGCTTTGGTTTGCTGAAGTAGAGCTTGTGTGTGTGTGAGAGAGAGAGAAAGAGAGAGAGATTAAAAATAAAAATCAGTTGGCATGCAGTCTTCCAAATCTCTTTGTTTATCTGTTTTCGATGTCATGTGCAAAAGCAACAAATTAGTGCAAATCACTAAAGCCAATTTAAAAAAAAAAATCACCCAGCTGAACCTAAACAATAACTTTCATCTGCTAACCCACAGAATATACGAAAAACATAAAAATCAAAACCAATATTACAACAGTAATAAGCACTTTCAGAGACCTCATATACCTAAGTCAAACAGAGGTTCTAACACAGAGACTGATGTGGGCCAGTTACACAAAGCCACTGTGAAAGGCTGTTTTTCACCACATTTCTTCAATTCTTCCAAGTCTGCGCTGATGACCAACATCAGATACTATTAAGAAGTCTTCAAGCGTGTAAAATAATATGATTTCACAATGATTACATATTCACTCTACAGCTGGCTGAGTTTTTACATCTCCATTTGTCATTGACGATTGTGTCCAATTAAATGATTAGCTTTTAAAAACTGCTGCACATTATGAGAGTGAACTTGTGTTCCATTGCACTGAGTGATGCAGAAACAAACTCATTACAGCATGTAATTCACCCATATTAAATAACAAACAGATGGCTGCTGTAAATGAGAGCTCCTTTTTCTCTTCAAAAGTGCCAGGAAAAAGGTGTTTTTATTTATCTTTGTTTCCAGCTTCTTTCTGTTTTCTTGACAAGTGGGCAGCTGGTTGCTGAGGTTTTCAATTGGTGCAGAAGAATGAAAAGCCTGTTTCCATTAATTTCCCCATAAAATAAGTCTTTGAATCATTTCTGTTATAAATGCAAGTGCAGTAGCAAGCTGCTGCTTGATTAATTCACTTATTATGAAGATTTCATCTTTTATAAGAGGGCCTGCAGGTAATTTATCTTGTTTAGTAAGATTAGAAAAATGTAATTATCTTGATACCTTTGGACCCCTCTCATTTTAATTGTGTTCCCATAAATTTCAAACATAAAGATGGGAATTTTTTGTGCACAAATGTTCCAACATGTGGTCGAAAAATGTGCTGTAATATCTGCATAAAAATTTATCAAATAAAATACATTCAGACTGCACTAATATCAGAATGCATACAAATAAAACTGGCATATGATTATAGTGGTGTGTACAAACAAATATCTGCATTTCTAGCTCTCTAGTCACCTAACAGCTGGGGTGAGGTCAAGGGATTTGGGATTTGTTAAAAAGACTTTTCTTTCTCATGCATAAATGACACTAGGGAAATGAAGAAATCTGTTTTATTTATACTAATAAAATTAAAATGTGTTTGTCTTGAAATGTTCCAAAGTCAAGCGAATTGACTACTGAGTATACATTTCACTGACTGCTTTCCATCGCTTTCATTATACCTCTCACAATTTCCAAGACACTGGATTCATTTCTTATTTTATAATGACAATGTAATTTGATTTACTCTTTAAAAAGACTTAAGATTGTGAAAAATGTGCAGTATCCTAATTCTCTTCTATCTCTAATATTATATTTTCTGTCTTGGAAGGGTTTAAACTTTCAACCTTGGTAGAAATTCCTGTCTCTGATCTTTCTTTCACTGCTGGTGGAATTACTGTGATCAAATATTTGGTGTTAAATAATATATCAATATGTTTAATGTTTTGGCTTGTATCTAATAAGCCTTATGCACTCACAGGCGAGGCTTTTTGGAAGTGGCTATATCTAAGGTGTGTGACACTGCAATTAAGGGTATACAGTACTGAATGAATCCAGTAACTGGTTTATCATAGTTCTGGATATGGATAAAGGGAAGTCCCACCCTGGGTTTGGGTGGCACAACCCAAAAGGGCTGTATCCTAGATGGGATAAAATGGAAAGGGAAGATTGCTGTTGCTGCCTCTTGCCTGCTTTGCCACGGATTGTTTCTGCTCTATGACACCCCTCTCCAATGCCAGCCCGCCTTGGAGCCAGCCATGGACTGAAACTGTTACAAACTGTGAGCCAGAAAAAACCTTTCTTCCTTTAACTTGTGGGTGTCAGGTATTTTGTTTTAGCATCGAGGAAGTTAATAAGTAACTTACCATTGCCATTCCATTCTTTAATATTCAATAAGTTGATGACAAGAGGTAGGAACTAAGTTTCTAAAGGGTATGTGTGTCAAGGTGCATGTTCTAACCTGTTGCAGTAATAATGGAAAAAATGCAGATAAAACAAATATGTGTCTTGGTCATTGGTAAAGATGAAGTAGTAGTTTATCACTTTCCTAATTTCTCCTTTTAGGATTAGGACTTTATTGTGTCTCTCATCATTCGCCTGTGTTCTTACATTATATTAGGCTGGTAAATATCCCCTTTAATGGTCTAATTTGGAAATCCTTATGGGTGTGTCTGAAGTATTTATTGTCAAGGCTTTTAGAGCTTCTTTTTCATTAAGAGAGAAATAAAAGATTTCTGAGCATTAAAATTAACTTAGAGGAGGCAACTTTTAAAATAAAAAAAAAAAACAACAAATGATTGTGAAATCCAGAATGCAAATTAGATCATGGTCCTTCCCTATTATTAGACTACATTTAAAAATGAATATAAGTTTGGATAGAATGAATGAGAAAGTTAGGCCATTGAGGAAAGCATTTGAGCCAAACTCCCCACTGGCTCAGGGACATGACTGGTATCTTGATGGGACAAAATCTCAAATAGCTATTATAAAATTTAGTTCTGCTTGTTTGTTTGTTTTTTGTGGTGCCGGGGATCGAACTCAGGCCCTTGTGCTTGCAAGGCAAGCACTCTAATCACTGAGCTAAATCCCCAGCCCCTAGTTCTGAATTGGATTCAATAAGTTTGGGAAAACTTGCTGCAAGATTTTAAAAATAAAAGAGTGAGCACAGAATGAAAGCAAAACCATTATACCAACAATAAAATAAATGTGCTAGAATGAAATTCAAATTCTTAATGTACTGTAACCCTAAGGAAGCTGTCTGTTGACTTAAGTCCATTTCCACTGTGAAGATGGTATCACTCAGGCAATATTTTCTAATTCTATTAACAAATATCTAAAATTCATAAAGGAAATATATAAAAATACAACTTCACTTTAAAACCCCAGACTCTAAAGCAGGTGAAAGGACCACTTAAATTAGCAGAGCTATAATAGAGAAGGAAAGGTGCCAAGCAGAAATGGACAGCAAGGAAACTGAACAAGAGAGAAATAAGTAATGAAAGGAATTACTGATTGTAGAATCAAATACAAAAATTGTATTTCTCAAAGTTAAAGTTGGATACTGAGGTCCAAAACCTTCTAGGCCCTAATGACAGGACTGGAAGAAGCCAAGAGCAATGCCCTTGAACTTAACTAGTTGTTTCATTTCTCTATTAAAATGAAACAATCTATCCTCAATCTAGGGTGGCTCAAATAGACAATCCTTTACTTTTTCTCATGAATATACAGGGTAAATTGGTATGTTTTCTGCTTCAAGTGGAATCAGCTGAGCTAACAAGCTAGCTGGAAAGTCCAAAATTGTGTAATTCACCTGACTGGGAATTTATATGGTCAAGGCCTTGAGCGTACCCGACCTGTACACATGGTTCTTGGGCTTCCTCCTAAAATAAAGACGTTAGAATAAAAAGAATTCTAATACAGCAGGCAGGTTCCAGGTATTCAAAGGTAGACACTTCCAGGCCTTGTTAAGGCTTAAACCTGGAATGTTCACATTGTTACATCTGTGTTACTCACTAGTTGAATCAGCATCATCCCAGATCCAAGAGGAGGGCACTATGGAAGAGCGTGAATACTGGTAGCCATGGTTCATTGTGGACCCAGGAGTAAATCTGTCCCACGGATCTGAATAAAGTGTATCATCAAGAGACTATAACTGCAGACCTCAGTCTGTCTCTGTTCATTAGGGGAAAGGGAATCTCTGAATAAGGATTAAAACAAAATATTACTCAGGAAATGTGAATCAAACCCACATACCTATTATAATGACAATTAATAAAGAAAGGACAAGTGTTAACTAGGGAGCAGAGAAGAGGGAATACTCATGTGTGACTGGTGGAAATGTGTATTTGTGCAGCTACTGTGGAAAGTTGTATATATGTTCCTAAAACACTAAAAATAGAACTGCCGTATGACCCAGAAATCTCTCTTCTGGGTATTATTCAATGAAAATAAAATCACCACATTGTAAAGGTATCTATTTCACGTATTTCTGAAAAATTATTCAAAATAGTCAAAACATGGAAACAGTCTATGTGCATCCATCGACAGATGAAAGGATAAAGGAATTGCAAGATATGTGTATGTATATGTGTGTATACACACACAGCATAATGTTACTCGGCCTTTTAAAAGATAGCCTCACTTTTTTGACAATAAAAATGAGCCTAAAGGATAGTATGCCAAATGAAATAAACCAGATATAGAAAGAAAAATGCTGTATGATCTCACTTATATGTGTCATCTAAATGAAAACCAGCCCCACCCACACAGACACACAGAGACACACAGAAATAGAAACAGAAGACAGAAATGTGATTATTCAGGTGGGCAGGGTGATAGGGAAATGGATGGAAGATCAAAGGGTACAAAGTTTCAGTCAATCAGGACAAATTAGTGTAGAAATGCATCACAGGTGGACTGTAGATAATAATATTTCATTATCTAATGATAATTTACCAATAGTAGATTTTTAGAAACTTTTCCCATATATATTGAAAAAGTTACTACGTGAGACAATGGATGTGTTAATTTTCTTGACTGTAGAAATGATCTAGTGTGTGTGTGTGTGTGTATAAACCTTATATTGTCACACTTAAATATACACACTTTTTAAAAAATACAAGTCATATTCTCTATCTTCATTGGTAAAGAACAACAAAATCTGCAGGAAAACACAAAATAATCTATTATGAGAATCCTGGGATGATATGAGTTTTGTTCCATCACCACCAAACCAAACCAAACCAAGCATACAATACTTCAAACAGCTGGAGGAACCTACCTTCTTCAGTGTGAATAATAAGATTGGAGCCTATGCAGCATCTATACTATGGGGGAGAAAAAGGGAAGGGTGAGAACAGGATAGAAATAATAAGAATTTTGAAGAATCTGTAACACAAAGAAAAATAACAGGAAATGAATAAAAGACAAATTTTGAGCCATGGATTATCAAAAGAAAACAAACAGAAATTGCCTATAATGCCATCACTTCTATGTAGCAAGATTACAAAGCAGAAGTACAAGAACGCACAGAGCTGATAGCCAATAAGAGAAATGAAATGTGAATTGGGCATCACAATGTTATAAGAATCAATCAAAAAGTTTTTTTTTAAAAAAAGGAAAAAGAAACAGAATGGAGAAGTTTATGACAAACTTAGTAAAGGACATAGAGGACAGAAATGTGAAAATTAAAATTAAAATAATAAATAGATCAGATAAAACATAATAAGGAAATCAACCTTGATTGCACAAAGACTTCAAAATAGAAAATCAAAATAATGGGGATAAAACAATTTAAGGAAAGAATTTATATTTGCCAAAAATTTTAAATAGGATGTCTATTCTGTAATATGGCCAATCACATCATATGCCAGAGTGAATTAAAGAGAATGATAAATATTGTCTCATTCTCTAGAAGTTATTGCAATTCAGATATGATTATTATTTTCCTATGCAGTCAAAAATATTGTCATGTCTATGGTCAAATTTTTATCCTGTGTTTAGTGCTATGTAGAGACTTCTGAAGAAAAAAAAAATTATAAACAAACTTTGTTTCTGACCATCACTCAAATTCAATGTTAACAGTTTCGAATCTACAAGAACTTAGAGACTGTTACTGCAGTGTGTATTAGGACTAAACCTGCTGGAGGGCAAACTTCAGACACTGGAGATGTGACTGTGTACACAGAATGAAAGAACTTACAGCGAGAATGAATGCATGTTGCATTGCAACTAAGACTGAGACTAGTGCACTGTTCAAATGTACAGAAAATTATGTGATTTTTCACTATTTTACTTTCTCTTTATTAGTACATGATTTCAGTATATAATGGTTACACTTGTTGGGGGGAGTTGGTACACATATGCAGAATGTTAAAGATGATTTCCTCGATTGCACACTTTTACAGGTAATCCCTTCGCTAGATCTTTTTTTTTTTTTTTTTTTTTTTTTTTTTTTTTTTTTTTTTTTTTTTTTTTTTTGTGGTGCCGGGGATCGAACTCAGGCCCTTGTGCTTACAAGGCAAGCACTCTAATCACTGAGCTAAATCCCCAGCCCCTTCGCTAGATCTTTTAAGGTGTTACCTGTGTGTGTCAAAGCTAACAAGTTGTATCCCTGACTATATGCATAGTACAGCTCAGAGAAGAAGCATACAGAGTTTTCATGCTTATATCAACATGAAATATATATTTAACAGGCTGATAGTCCAACAGAAAATCAGAAAAATATAAATTTAAGGAATCAAGAAGTACTAACACAATGACAACAACTATTTATTAGACAAAACACTAGAACTAATAAATATATTCTATTCTTTTAAAAATATAAAACAACCCAGAAGTTAACCTAATTAAGGAATGAAAAATATAAAGGAGAAGTCATGTATACACAAATAAAAAAAATACAAGAGAAATTATCCATTGATGTGGAAAACTGAAATAATAAGATACTTTATGGATAAAGTTTATAAAAACCTGTATAAATACACAGGAAAACTAAAGAAATTATGGAAAACACATACATCAAAGTTGACTCCAAAAGAGTTAATTAACTTGAACAAATTTCCTGACAAAATAGATAAATACTTGAAGATTGGCATTTTCCTTTACCCACTCTTCAGAAAAATTCTATTAGTTCATATGTTTTCACAGAAAAATTCTACCAATTTTTCTGTCACCTAAATATATTAAATTAAACAACGAAAATTCTCCTCTTTGTTATCTCATATTTAACAAGAGATTCCTATTTAACATGACCATAAAACATTTTTTGAGTAACCCAGTGTTGGATAATTGTTTATTTTTTAATTTATTTTTCATCAGTATATGTTCATGGTACAAATGCCCTGGCATTTATCTTGTAGCAAGTCACATAAAATAAAAATAAAAGATTTCAAGTACTTATTAAGTAAATTATTTAGTGATACAATATTACTAGTCAAAACAGTTTTTGGCTCTAATTTTCTTTATGATTATGTTTGTATATATAAATAAATATTTACACACGAGTATAATAAACCATGTCAGAAATGTAACAGCTTTTCAATATCAAGCTATATATTATATTACTCATTGAAATTATCTTAGAAGAAGAATATTATCTCTGTAAACTGTGATCAGACATCTGGGAAAACTCAAAATCCATTCCTGATAAATAAATCCACAATATAAAAATACACTTTTAAAGAAGAACATAAATTCTCATTACAAAAACGAACATCCTATATAAAACACCACAGCTAATTATTACATATGTTTTCTCTGGAAGTCCACAG